>JAHMML010000025.1:1529429-1583572 GCA_020341155.1 Eciton burchellii | reverse complement strand
GAGGAGGAGGAGGAGGAGGAGGAGGTGGCGGTGGAGGACGGAGGGACGGAGGACGTGAAGCAAGTGAAACGAGTGAAGCGGAGTCTCGAAGAAGAGATCGACGAGACGTGAGGAATCGACAATCGCGCGGCAGGAATCCGCCGAGTATCGAGCGATCGCCAATTGCACGTTCGTCGATCGTTGGACGGATCGGAACTATCGAACGAGACCGAGAAGAACGCCTGCCGAGAAGATGTTTCGAGCGTACGGCACCGCGCCGGCCGAGACACCTTCGGGCGCCGACCTTTACCCCTGGACGTCGCCGATCTTCAATAAAGGTGCCAAATCAATCATATATATCATATATTTATCTCCGTTTTATATCCCTGTCATCTCATTCATGCTCCATCGCGCAGCGCGCGGAACTTGGCGCGCGCGCGCGCCTCTACGATTTCCCCATTATAGTCGCGCGCGCGATTTTCGCGCTATACACGCGTAATTTTCGCAGGGCGGCGCGGCGGCCGCGCATCGTCGCCTCGCAACGCGTGACGCAATCACGCTCGCGATCGGGCCGTTTTCGGACCGAGGGGAATTCACGACGGTGGCGTGCGCCACGGCCACGTGATCGCTGCGCGTATTTTTTTCCGTGCCACGCCACGCCGCGCCGCGTCGCGCCGTGCATCGGCCTCTCGGGGTAATCGCGAGCGGCATAGGCGGGGAGCGAGCGAGCGAGCGAGCGAGCGATATGACGACACGGTGCAATATTGCGCCGCCAGCGATGGCGACGTCGTTTTTCGAGCACGTGACGTGTCCAAGCGGGTGGGGCGACGAACGATGGCTGGCTGGCGGGCGGGCGGGGGTACCGCGGCCCCCGGGCGGAATTGTTGGAAATTGCCTGGTAGCGGCGTAGCCGCTCTGCCTAAAGCGGTTTCGCGTGCCGGATTTCGCGCGGAGGTGTATCGATTTCCGGTCTGCCCGCCGGGCGAACGTAAATATCGTCGAGGGATGAAGAGAGACGGATGGAGAGAAAAGGAGAGCGAGAGAGGCTAGGGAGAGACCAGCGGAGGTGGGATAAACGAGAGTTGCCGAGGATGAACGCGAATTTCCAGGGAAACTAGATTTCGGATGGCGATAAACCTCGATATGGCAGAGCTCGTTGCAGTGTCGCGCGGTCCGGTTTAAAAATATCTCGCCAGCCGTTCTCGGGAATATTCTCGGCTATCGCCGAGCATCCGCGAGCACCTTCGCGATTGATTTCGCGAAAGTTGACGCGCGCGGGGCGATTCCCGTCGAATGGTCCGGCCATTCCTCTATATATATATATATATATATATATTTTTGTTATCGTATCATCTCTCGAGAGCAATTTCCTCTCGACGTTCCGGAACGCGGAAGAATTACGCGCGAGCAGCGTATTTTCGCCAAATGCACGCTCGACCGCGCGGTTCGGTACGTTTCTCGGCAACATGACCGCTCGGGAATCCCGATCGGATACTCGTGTCCAAGTATTTTGTTACCTTTCCACGGATTTCCTCCACGCTCATTCACGTCACACGCGCCGCTTCTTTGCGATTAACAGCCACTCGATCCGTCATCCTACACGAGATCCTGCTCGTGCTGCTGCGTATTCGGAGTAGACAGCGAGTTCGCAAATATGCCACATCATCTGAAACACGCTGGCTTGCATGTTATTGCAAGCCACCTCAAATAACGACTCGTCATTCCGTATTACCATAACGTAATTTTTTAAATATCGCGCTATCGTCAGGGTCATCTTGACATCATCGCTCGTGTCGACGCGATTTCGTGCCAACTCACGAGCAGCAAACTGCAAGAACACGATGTCGCATCTCGTGCATCTCGCGTTACGGAAAAAGAGGAGCAACGGCTTTTCTTGGACGTTTCAAGGAAAACTGCGGCAGTTGTCTTATCGATTATCTTATGGATCTCTCCACGTATCCGACAAATGGATGGAACTTTTTGCTCCGATGAGTGCCCATTTCGCGGCACTTGGATCCCAAGTGGGATTCTGGATTCCTTCAAGATCTGCAAACGCGTTGCATCTGCACTTTTCCCCCATCTCCGTTCATTTTGTTTGTTATTTATCTGTTATTTACGTGTCACCTTCTCGTTGTCGTCTCGCCATTGTCGTTGACGTATGCTTCACTCATGTTTCCTTCGTTGTTCATTATTTCCTCGTCGGCTGTCCTCGTTTCCGCTGCTCGCTCGATACCTTTAAATATTTCCCTTGTCCTCTTCTTCCGCTATCTCTTTTCGATTATCTTGCTCCCGCTCGGATTCGACCGTAGTCGGATTATCGATCATTTCCGACCGCGATAGTCGCGAGCAGCGCCTGCGCTCCGATCTTTTCCACGAGCCGCAAAGGCGCGTCAACAGCGGAGTGTCGCCGGGGTTAGGGGGAGGGGGAAAGGCTCTCTAAGGGATAACCGTGCGTGAGGAGGACTCCTTCCTCGTCGCGAGGCGGGGCCCTTTAAACTTTAAAGGTACGCTGCTACCCTCCGGTAGGTCAGGTGCGTGCGAGCGACCGCCACCTGTCTTAACCGCACGCGCTGCCATTTGCGCACAGGCCAACGATGACCCTCGAACTCGGCGTTTTCAGGCGGGAGACAGGTATCCGAGATCCTGTTCTCCTGTCTCCTGCGAAAGCTCTGCTTCGCGTCTGCTTGAAAATCGAAGGACAGAATTCACTGCCCTTCCCACATTATCCCGGCATTTTTGGTTATCGGCTGTCGGCCAGTCTCGAGATTTCAATTCGCATCATTCAATTCGTCTCGCGTATATTTTTATCGACGCGAAAGTTCCGTAAACGTGTGTGCAAGTAATCTCTCTCTCTCTCTCTCTCTCTCTCTCTTTCAATTCGGCGATAAGGGAGCTTCCCGGCTGGCTCGTGCAGATCCAAACGCGACCGCGCCAAACGATTCTTGAACATGGATTGTCAAAGGCTCGGCAAATAAACAGAATGAACAAATCAATCGCGATTAATCAAGTTTTCGAAAACGCGTGTCCCCTTCGCTCCCTCACGCTCGCTCGCTACCTCATTCCGATCCGTGACTCGGTCTCGCGACAAATCCAAACAACGGTACAGGGATCGCGGGAAGATCGACACCTGATAAGCTCGCGCCGCGGTCGCCGCGGTCGCCGCCGTTGCACGCACGCATGCACGTGCGTAGATACGCACACGGGGACCCGCGCGTCGAGGTTGGGTCGGTTGTTTCGTTCGCCGGCGGAGAGTGCCTTGACCCGACTTGACCTGCGCAACTTTGCACCCTACCCTTACCTATCTATCGCCCCCTTCCCCCAACTGCCCGCCCCTATCCTTTCTATCTCTCCTCTTCCTCCTCCCCTCCTCTCTCTCTCTCTCTCTCTCTCCTCGCCCCCGCCGCTCCAGTCGCGATGCTCCCTTTTCAACGCAGCTCGAGCGCAGCCCGCACCCCTCGGGAAAGCCGCTCCCCTCGCGCGTAGCCAACGTAGCCCGGAACGTGGAGCAGTTCCCGCTGTGCGGTTTATCCCCTTTCCCTGTCTTTTATCATTCTTGTCACTCGCAGCCCGAGGAACGCTCCGCGTTAACGTAACGTGACGCGGATGCAATGTCTCGGAATCGATGGCGGCGGCAGCAGAGTCGGGATGAATAATTTCATTCGTCCGAGCCGTCCTGAATTCTGCATCTGGACACGTGTCGCGTTTATCCTTTTCCAATAGCAGGGGCAACAGCGAGCTCTCTTATGTCATTCCCTTTTCCTCCTCTTTAATCTCGATGCTCGGAATTAATGACGACGGAAATGATGACGACGACGACGAGCCCGATGCTCGTCCCAGTCCTAGTTTGAAAATTTCACGGGAGATTGATCGATACGAGGAGGAGAGTCGCGGAGGTTTTTCCGAGAACGAGAACGAGAACAAGATGATTTTCTAATAGCGAGGCATATCTCGCGCGTGTTTACGCGCTCCTAGAAAGTAAATTAGCCGCGAAATTTCCCATTAATTATAACAGAATTATCTATAACGACCAGGACAGAGAGTTAGGGTCTCATCTGCTATTCGCCCCGTCGCCGTAACGAGGATTTTACGTGCACGACGCGGCGGAGCTCGATTAAACTTAGACGCGCGAGCCCGCGCTCTTTCGACACGATGGATACGACACGATGGATACTCGCGCTTGCTCTCGCATCTCTCGGATCCTTTAGCCAGTCTAAAGAATTCAGGTCATATTAACAGCTTTCGAGTGCGAACGATCAGGATTAGCCCCATCGTCATTAGCTTTATCGCAGCGGTTTCATCATGAAGATACGGATTCACACGAGACATTCATAAAGCGCCGATTCACCGGAAAGCGGAACTCGTCACCAAACCGCCGCGTATCTCGAAGCATCCAGATGAGCGCTCTGGATGTCATCGGTCGTCCTCGTTGCTGAAACGTCATCGCGTTACACATTCGTAGAAAGTGGCCGCGGACGTGAGCTCAACATTCGCGTCACGTTGCTGCAACTTATCGGACGTGTCTTTTCCCACCAACCTTGACGTATTTATCGAGCTGGCGGCTCGAGGAAGCCTGAAAATCAGGTGATTCGTAGCGGCTGAACGTATGTCGCGATGGTGCTCGACGAGGCTTGCGCAATGATCGTGACACTGCAAGCGGAGGCATTTCAGGCTTCGCAAGAACGTGCGAAAGGATTCGCGCGAGTATTTCGGGCCTCGCCGCGCCGAAATGACCGCGCGTTTTGCGAATCACGCGAGATCGATTCAAACGCGATAGCTTTAGGGATAAGCGCTAAGCTTAGGGAGTTCGCGCTCTCGCTGTTTGCGCTGGAAGCTGCGCGTTAATTATCTCAACTCATCCATCGCGGAATTACGCCTCGTTAAAGCGAGGCCCGCTATTTTCAACGGTCGCTCGTTCCATTTTGAAAAGCCAGCACTTTGCCTTCCTTTTCTCTCCCGCGTTGTGTTTTTACGTTACGTCCCCATCCTCCCCCTCCCCCATCCTCCTCCTCCCCTCCGCCTTCTCCCCCCCCCCCTCCTCCTCTTGCTCTTTCTCCTTCGCTCCTCGGTCGCTTTCGCATGCGCGTATCTCTCCGCTGTAAGGTAGACGAGACGGGCAGAGGGAGGAGGAAGCCGCGCGTACGTACGTAGCGCGGGCGCAGCCTGGCTGACCAGAGTTAGAATGAAGGGGCTATATCGCGCGCGGCGCGGCAACCCGGTAATCGATAGTGTCCTGACATCGTTTGTCCTCCGCGTCCACCGCCGCCCGGCTGCTTGACGGACAGAAATGGGACGTGTTTCTCTTTCGCCGGTCGCGTCGCGTCGCGTCGCGTCGCGCTGCGCTCGCAGGAGGGTATCGCGCACGGCGGACAATTGAAAATGTCATTGCTATTGGCCGCGGCGGGTATCGCGCGTACCTAGGACGAATTGCAGCATAAAGAGACGACGACGACGACGAGGCGATGAGGTGTTTTTATTATACGAACACCGTAGATGGACGCGCCGGCGACGGGGGTGAGAGGGTGGGGTGAAGCGGGCGACGTTCGGCGGCCAGTCAGTCCCGCGTCATTTGCGTCTCGGACGTCCCGTCGCGCGGACGTCCATTTGGCGCGCAATTTGCTTTAATTGCTATTAGCGTCTAATGCGATGTAAAGATGCCGATGTGACGTCTCGTAGCCGGTCAGCGGTGATGGATCGCCCTCGTAATCACGTACTTGCCTCGCGTCGATGCTTAAACGCCGAGATCGCGCGCGCGCGCGCGCGCGCGTGAATTGATGCGTCTGTCCGTAACGGTAGATTTTTAATGACGCTCATAAATTAGACCGCGTCCAAAGCTTCAAATTGTTATCGATGCCGTGTTATGCCGTCTGCGTCGCGACGCCGCACGTCGTTTCGGGGAGGATCGACCATTTCCACGGAGCCGCCGAAATCCGCCGGCGTGACTTCTCCGTCTCCGTCTGTCTCCGTCTGTCTCCGTCCGCCTCCGATAGCGCCGATCGCTCTCGCTCCTCGCGCGAGGGGAATTCTCCGACATTGCGCGATTCATCTCGCGCTATCTCTCGGAACGAGCGAGCGAGCGAGGATGAACATCCCTCGCGGTTATTAGAAAGGAATTTGGAGAACGGCGTGACGGAGAGCGAGCGTTCGCTCGCGATCGATACTGCCGGCAAGCCGGGAAATCGGCGCGCGATATATCTCGCACGAGATATGTTTTTGCGTGCGCAAAAACTGCTGCGCGACCCACATCGGTCACGATACGGTAATTAGCATCGTTTCGGATCGGCTTTCAGATCCGATCGTTTCGTCGTCGTCGTCGTCGTCGTCGTCATCATCGTCATCATCGTGGCATCATCCCTCCTTGGCTCGTGCGTGGGCGAACGCGGCTTTTCCGATTTTTCCTCCCGCTCTCCTTCTTCCCCCCCCCCCTCTCTCTGTCTCTCTCCTTCCCTGTCTCTTTCTTCCTTCGCCCATCAAAACGCCCCTCCCCTCCGCTCCCATGTTTTTACTGCGGCACAATAATGGCCAATTTCGATGTCGCGATGACCGTAAAACGACGGCGCGCGACGTGCACGCGGCCGACTTTCGTGCGTTCCAATTCTGTTGCATTTTCTCAAATAAATATACCCGCGCTGTCGCGAGTACGGCTCGTTTTCTCTCGCGCGACGCGCGCCTCGTCAACGTGGCGCTCGAACGCGTTTCCGTCCCCCTTGTCGCCCGCACGCACGCGACACGTACGCGGTTAATTGAGTCTAACGTAATAAGCAGAGATTAAATCCGTGCCAGTATATTAAATTCGTAACGGTCAGCGCGATAATTAAATCGCGCGACGATTAAATTAGCGCGACAATCGCGCGCGCGATTTTACGCGAAGAACCTGCCCGCCGGTTTGTCCTCCGGAGAGGTAGGGGAGGGGGAGGAATCAATGGCCCCGGCGATACATATGCTGCGTATTATGCGCGAACGAGACCCGTCCCGGATTTCTAGATCACTGCGTGATCTACTCTCGCCTATCGCGCGGCGAGCGACAGTTGTAGGTCGCGTCGCGTTTAACAGTAACGCCATCTCCGTCGTGATGATAACCCGGCCGGGGGGAGGCGACACTTTTAAGCGACGCCGAACGTCACGCAATCTCCCACCCCTTTTTCCCCCTCATCCCTACACGAGAGCGATTAGCCGCTCGGAGAGCCGCCGCCGTGCTCCGAAAACTCGCGCGAGACTCGTCGAAGCCGGTAACGATCCGCGTCAAAGCGCGATTCCGGACGCGGATCGTACGTGCGTCGCGCGAGCATTGCGGCGTGTGCGGCGTGATCGATCGCCTCAAGATGGAGCCGTTCTCCGCGTTTCGGTATTAATGACCATTAAATTGAACTCTCCATCGATCTCATCTCGCTCCGAGATGTCATTCTAGTCTCTCCTGCTCGCGTAATCGATCGTTGGATAAAGTCTCGTCCTCCTCGAGCGTGAACGGCCGTTAATCAGTCGCGCATGCGCGCGCGTTTCCGCCGAAAGTGCAAATAAGCGCAAAAATTCCCTGAGCTCCTCCCGTGCGTCGTTACGCCGACATGTCGACGAGGTTGCACCTCGCGAGCGAGAGATCCCGGTAGCCGGAGCGAGGATCGATCGATCGGCGCGAAATTAAGAAATTGCCAAGATAAACGTCGCCCGCGAGGAGAGATCCCGCGGATCTGCATAATGCACGCCATTATGCAAAGCCCCCGTAACACCTGACCTTTCCGAATAAAATCCGGCGAGGCCTCGCGTGCGCCAGGAGGCGGCGCGGCGGTGGGTTTCCCATTTGTGCCGGAACGGAAACCACCGAGCTGACGGAACTTTCGATAGCGCTAATCGAGCACGAACGATCGAACGATCGGTGATTACGGTTATAAATATCCATGCTTGGATATCCTTTAAAGCGCGCGGCTGGAAAGCGACGATTAATCTCGCCGCTGCCGCATCGGCCGCGCTCTCGCGCCTCATCGCGGGATGATCGGCAGAGAGAGAGAGGGAGAGAGAGAGAGAGAGAGAGAGAGAGAGATCGCGACACGGCTGAATCATGCGAAAATTGGACGATGCGTCGTTGTTGCGCCGCGATCCACCTTAAGGATCCTCCAACAGGAGCGCTCGAGCTCTCTCGCATTCGCGATTTCCAAGCCCGACAGCTTTACGACAGCTTTACGACAGCTTTACGACAGCTTATCGATCCGTGCTTTCTCAAGGATACGTCCGTCGATACTCCAACGAATCGCCGAATCGCCGATCCGCGAGGAGGAAAGAACGACGGCTCGGCGTTATCGCGCAAGTTCGATAAGATATCGATTCCAATTCTCTCGCGCTTAATGGCGCCTGCGTGGCCTCGTCGTAAACGCGTAATAAAACGCGCGACAGCGCTCGCTAATCGCTACGTACCTACGTACGTATGCTCCGTCACTCTCGCACCGCGTGCCGTTGCCGCAACACGCGCGTAAACGCGCCCAGCCTCGCATGGAAGGAAAATGCGAAAGCCTTTTCCGCCGATTAACGCGATACGGCACAAAGAGAGGCCTGCCTGCTTCAGCCAGCTTTCATGATTCGCGGAAAACAACACCACCTACTCTCCCCGCGGCTTGCAATTTCACCGTCGCGCTCTATAAAGGCGCGTTAACGGCATTTTCGTGCCGCATGTTGGGAAAACCGCGACGTTATCCGCTATCTAGAGTACACACCATGTGTGTATCTCGGGGCGCCGTCGAAACGCGCGTGTTGACGCGCAAACGTCTCCTTTCTTTTCGTCGCTTTTTCGAGCCTCGCCGCCGATCGAGAATTCCTGTCTCGTAATCCGAGAATTGCCCGCCGAATGTTGGATCAATCCCGTAATAGTATCCCGATTAATTCCATTCTTCCATTGGCGCTCCAGTAATGTCCTCACGTGGCATTCTAGCTTTTACCGGCTGATTGCCGGTCCGAATCAATCGAATCAATCATCATCGGTATCATCGGTCATGCGAGCATCACGCTTCATCCGTTGCGAGGAGCAACCGCGTCTCGACTAATCCTACGTAAAACGCGAGTGCAGGATTTTCGAGACGAGATGGTACTCATCCATCCACACGCACGCACGCACGCACGCACGCACGCACACGGAGTATCTCACGTGTGGATCCTTTCGTACGCAGAGACCGTGGAAAAATTACCGTTCGATGCGAAGCTATGAGCGCAAAGAGCCGACGATCCAAACGGGGCTGGAGAGCACGCGAAATCGGGGGAGGGGGAGGTGGGGTGAGGAGGTGGGGAGATGCCACGTGCAAGGGAATTTGCCGATGATTTCCGTTCGATCGCCTCTCCCTCCCTCCCTCCCTCCCTTCCGATGCCATTTTCCTTGCATCTCGTCGCTCGCCGGTATCGCCGCCGTATCGCGAATTTTCTCCTTTTTTTTCCTTTCTAATTGCATGCTTGAGATACGATCGCGCGGACGTAGAGAGGAAGATTGAGAGGGTGAAAGAGAGAAAGAGAAGGAGAGAGAGAGAGAGAGAGAGAGAGAGCGAGGGAGGGAGGGAGGGAGGGAGGGRGGGAGGGAGGGAGGGAGGGAAAGGCCAGAGGAGGAAGAGTTATCGCGACCGGGCTGTGTAGGAGAGCAGGTAGGTAGGGGATACGCATGTCAACTGGAGGGCATTCAACTATCGATCGCATAGTTTCCGCCACCCTCGAGAAGAGAAGGGAGAGATACCGCTCTTCTTCTGTCCCTTGCCGGTTCTCGCCGGTTCTCTCCTCGCTCTCGCCCGCCGCTCTCCCCCTCCCCCCGCCCACCGCTCCCTCTCTCTCTCTCTCTCTCTCTCTCTCTCTCTCTCTCTCTCTCTCTCTCCTGCTCCGTCCTCTCGCGCGGTTCCTGTTCTCTTTCCTCTCGTTCTTCGCACCGCTCATTCTTCGAGGTTCTCTATCGACTTTTCTCCTCTCTCTCTCTCTCTCTCTCTCTCTCTCTCTCTCTCTCGCTTCCGTGGACGATCGTGCATCACGCGGCCCTTCCTCCCGTCGACCTTTCCATCGTTTCTTTCGTCGATGCCTCCTCTGCACGCTCGTCCGTTCTCCTCTCTCATCCGCTGTTTATTTCACTCACTCGGTCACTCGCTCGGAAAGAGTCGCTTCGGATCGAAGCTTCCCCGGAAGATTTCGTTGAGATCGATGTCGCGATGTGCGGATTCGCACGATGCGAACAAGGAGAGAGGAGAGATTTTTTAGTTGCAGCGTCCGCGTGCAACTCGGCTCGCTCGCGTGCAGCTCGGAGCGGAGCGCGATGAGCGGAGATAGAGCGGAGAGAACGAGGCTGCCGAGGTTCTCGCGCAACGACTCCATTGAGGAATCCGCGCGCGTATTATTCGTCCATCAGGGTGCGCGACGCGAAACGGAAATTTCGCGCGTTTTACGCAACGAGCGCGCCGGAAAGCGGGACGCAACGGCGGACGCGAGGCGTGTCCGGGCGACGCGCTTGGAATCGCGGTCGTTCTTTCCCGCCGACGTCGAAGAGGAGGCGCAGCGACGCGATTCGATTGACCGAGCTTGGCGCTTGGCCGCTCGCACTCGCCTGCAAAGAAATATCCTCTCGTAATCTTGCCGCAAGCGCGGAAGTGCCGCACGAGAGCACGCTCGACGATTACGCTCGCTCGATAAGAGCGCGGCGCAGTCCCTTCGCGACGTTTGCACGCAATGGCGAGAACTGCAATGGCGGCCGGAAGGAGCGTGCTAATCGGCGGAGAGATCGGCGGCGAGAGATAAGCCATCTGTCTAAATTTAGCGTTTTGCCCTTAACGCCCGCGTGACGCGCGCATCGTGCGTGTCATGATCGCGCGCGCGCCGCGTATCGATCCGGCGGAGCGTGCGCAACTCGCGATGTACCGCGCGCGATGGACATCGCACGTGTGTGTACACATACGCGGATCGCAACGGGAGAGAAGAGGTTAGGTCGTTCGCTTCTCTTGCTTGCTTCTCGAAAATACGATTCGCCCACCATTCGTCAAAATTACCCTCCCTCGCTAATCCGGCATGGATCGACGTATTAATGAGAGGCCATTCCCGCGGATACGTACGAGCGCGCGTAACCACGTGACTCGTCCCGAGCGCTCGTAACGCGCTTCGATCCGCGTGCGCGCACGGACCGCAATCGCGAGCAACCGTAATAACGGGCATAATGACAGCGGAAGCGCCGCCGGGAGGAAATGTAGTAATGGGGGAGCGAGAGACAGTCAGAGCGGCGGAGGGAATCCTCCGTTGTCGGTGGGGTGAATTTTAAAGCAACCTTGGCGAGCCGTGCGAGCCGTGCGAGCCGTGCGAGTCGCCGACGTTCGCCGACGTTCGCCGACGTTGCCCGCGGACGACAGTCGTTACGGGCGACAGATACCGTGAAACGGCCCGAGAAATCGCTCGATCGCCGCAAGGGGCCCTGCAGGCCCTGACGGCGGGGGGTCGGACGCGTCCGGGCGTATATGCGGGCCAGCTGATCGCCATGACGCATGCGCGTAACGCCTCGCACCGACCCGCTCTCGTCGCGGCCGTCCGGATACATTTCGTTAATGACACGCGAGCGAGCGATCAAACATAGCTGCCTCCCTCTGTCTCTCTCTCTCTCTCTCTCCCTCTCTCTTTCTCTCTCTCCTTTCTGTCAAGGGGCACCCGCATCTCACCCGCAACTACGATGTACAAATCGGAACGGCGACGACCGCCCGGTATATCGGCGGCCACGTGGCCGCTACGCTCGTTTCGAGGTGTCTTTCACTTTCTCGGCCGCCTTGCACCTGTATCCGCTCGCCGCACGATACGCTTCCAGCGTATCGTCCGCTCGGCATGCGCCGATATCGATCGAATCCTAGCTCTGTCTCCGTCTCCAAAGTATTCCGGGATTCCCGTTGGCCCGAACGCGCGACGACGTTTACCGTACGCTGGATTGCGCAACTCGTTACGGGAGTGTCAATACAATTAGTGGCCGCTCTCTCTCTCTCTCTCTCTCTCTCTCTCTCTCTCTCTCTCTCTCTCTCTCTCTCTGTCTCTCTGGAGATTCTGGAATTCTCCGATCATTGTGCAATTAAAAGCTTACTGACCGGTCGACCGAGCATGTTCGACGAATTTGTGCAAGCGATGAGTCGCGAAGCTTCACCGAACGGCGTACCGAGAGTGTAGCTCAACTTTGTAGAAGCACGTTGCATATTAAAGGAACGTTAATGCAGGATGATTGCGTGCAGTGAAAGGACGAGTAGGAGCTTGTGCACGTTCGGCGAGCGCGAGTCCTCGCGAGAAACTCGAGAGCGTCGAGCGCGACCTGCGTTAAACGCACTGGAATCCAACGAAGGGATCGCGTATTTGCATTCTGGACCGTGACGCGAGCGTCATGCGCGTTGCGCAACGCGGTTTGTCGTCCCACGTTGGATTTTATTGCGTTAGTCGCGCATGCAAACGTGTCATCCGCAGAGGACGGCTAATTGCCGTCCGCGAAGCATCCTCGCGCAGAAATAGCGCCATTGTCGAATGGTATCGCGAGATATCGCGGATCGATCCGCGAATTCGGTGCCATCGCCGTCTTCACGTCCCGGAACCAGGGACACGTGGCGGCGTCGCGTTAAATTTGCGAGGATGCGAGAATGCCTGTTGTTGATCAATCTCGCATCAATGATCGATATCTCGGCGATATCTTGGATCGATTGCTCGTCCCTCGTTTTACACCGAGACCCGAATAAATTGACTCGGAAACTACTTTCCGCTCTTGGTGCCCTCCGTTGAAGCAACATCCGCGTTTAACAATTCCCACTGTTGCCTCCCCGTCATCCGGCTTTCAACGTAGCTGGATCCGCTGTTGGCGGAAAAAGAGTGGTCTTCCGTTGCGTTGCCTGCAACAACGCGCACATGAACGATCGTCGTCGGTCCGCGGTCGCGGCAAAAGTTTCAGCGAAAAGCTCGCCATCGGCTGGGCAAGTCCTTTTACGGCGGTTTCAGCCCGGCGTTCAGTCCCGTTCATTTGTATGACGTGCACGAGCGGCTTCTGCTCCCTCCTCCTCCTCCTCCTCCTCCGCGTTGACTGCGTGTCTCGTTGCGCGCGTCTCGCTCGCTCCTTTCCGCCCGGTAAAATGTGGTAAAAGGTCCATTGTGAGATAATTCTACACTTGCTAACGGTTAGGAGCGCGCGTTCATACGGCACTTCCGGTTGACCGAGTTCATCCGAAGCGCAATCGTTCGGACAATGCAGGCAACCGAGCAGGAAATTAAATTACACGAAATCTCTCCTCCTTGTCACACGCGCGAGCGAGCGAGCGAGCGAGCGAGCGCGTCGTCTCTCGCTTACTCGCGCGGTGTTTCGTGCCCGGAGATGTATTGTTTTCGTCAAGGTGAGAGAGAGAGAGAGAGAGAGAGAGAGAGAGAGAGAGAGAGAGAGAGAGAGAGAGAGAGAGAGGGAGGGAGGGAGGGAGCGGGAATGGCCGCTCGTATCTTCGATGGTGACAGCTGGCTGCTATTGTCGCCGGTAGCAGCCGTTGCGCAAAGTCGCGACCGCGCTACCGCGAGCAAGGCGATCGTTGTCGCCGGGCGTGTGTCTCGCGCTGCGATAAATCGCGGTAATCGCGATAAATCAGCTGACTCGGCGGCGATAAATCGACGATCGCTCTCACGCAACGAGAACGCCGCGATGCGCTTGCGCGCTCTCGCCCACGCTCTTCGACCGATGCTCGGATCTTGGCAAGGCGCGAGCACGCTGACGAGCGCGAGCGCATCAACGAGTAGCTCGCGTTCCACTTTGCAGTCAGCAAAGTATCAGTGGAGTATCGAACGGCGAGAATCGAACGGCGAGAATGACGAGGCGACGAGAGCGAATCGACTCGCGTAAACGACTCGGGGAACGACGATAATGGCTGAGCCTCTCGTTATCGATAAGCGGCGTGTGTCCGTGGAGTATTGATGAAACCGAGTATTGATTCAGCCGAGCTCAGGGGAGCTCGGGGAGCCGAGAGGGGAAGAGAGCGACGGAGGGAAAGGGAAAAGCGGCGATTTCGCGACGGAAGTCTCGCAGCTGGCTAAATCTGGGACGCCGAATCGATGACACGACGCTAGCTGCATGATTCCATGACGGAGAACGGCCCCGGGCTGGCTCGGACGGATGGTCGGAGGATACACTTTCCGATTCTCCGGCGAGCCAGTTTCGCACACGCATGCGAGATTGCGCGTGCGCGCGTGTCGGCGGCCGAGTGAGTCGTCCGTCCCTTACGGTGAAACCGGTGGAATGACTTTCTACGTTCCGGTTCCACCGCGAGGCCTCGCGACGCCGAGTAATGAAATTGTAATCCCCGTGAAGACATTACGATTCCGATCTGATCGATCGCGCCGGCCTAACACGTGACGTAAGAGGAGAGCGAGCGGGAGCGAGCAAGCCGCAAGCGGCGAAGCAGAGAGGGGGCGAGTGCCGCGCGCGTGCGCACGCGCGCACGACGTAATTCTCAAAACGGTAGCTCATCATCGGCACGGCGTCTCGGCGCGCCGCGTTTATGGACGCGATGACTTATCGTTTGCAATAACTCAGTCGGAGATGCAGCGGCGTGTATCGTTGCTGCACATCGGCTGCATGGGAATTGCGTGCGACGCGAGTCGCGCCGCGAGCCGAGCAACGACCGTCAACGGGCCGACGTCGTGATTTCCCGCTACCGAGAGCTCGCTCGCTGCTAGCGGATTCGAAGGAACGAGGGAATCGGATCTGCGCGCGGAGGACCGTGCGAGTCTTGGCGGTCGCTATTTTCCCGGCTATTCCCCCTCGGTCGTTGTACGCGGAGTGCCGCTCGCCTTACCGTTGGCTTATCCTTAACGGGAAGGCGCTTTAATTGGACGGTCAGCGGATAAGCGAGAATCTCGAAGCGCTAGACACCGCTCGCTGGACCGTTCGCCGAAACCGCTCGGCCGAAACGCCGCTGCCGTGTGTCACCTACACACGTTTGTTTATCTCTCCGACTCGGTCGAGGCCGCGCGCAATGTGCACATCGCCTTATTCGCGGTGGCCTTTGCCGCGTACGTGCCTTCGATACGTACTCGCTCGCTCGCTCGCTCGCTCGCACGCGTGTCGTTGCATCGCGTTGCCGCGTCGCCGTCTACGTGACGAGCTCGCTTCGCTTCTCGCGCGCTTCGCCTCGCGCAAGGACGGGAATAGAATCGAAACCGGCTGCGACCGACGCAAACGCGCGCGGTCTTTTTCTCTTTCCCTTTTCTTATTTTTCTCTAGGAGGCCTCTAGCCTCCTCTCGCGAGTTTAACGTCCAGCCCGCCCGCCAATGGCGGAGCGAGCAACGCTCGCCAGAGACGACGAGCAGAGACGCGACACATGCATCCGTGTCGGGGATCGGCTTCGGGGATCCTCCTTCCTCCTCGCTTCCCTCCTCGCTTTCTATTGCCGATTACGCAATGCGAGAAATTAAGATTGCGAACGCGCTTCTTAATTTATGATGGACGAAATTGATTCGTCCCGCTGTTCATTGGATTTCGTCGAATTTCGCTCGCAGCTGTTTCCCGTTGCCCGTTAACTGCTCAGTCGTCGACACTGATAGCCGCCAGCAGAGAGCCAGCGTGTCAGAGTTTCTCCCTTCTTACCGTTTGCGCGAGAGCTCGCGGATGTTTGCGACGATGGACATGCGTGTCTAGCGGCTGCCGGGCCGTTTATCAGGATCTATCGGGAGAATAAGTCGCGCTCGGATTCGGATTCAGGGAATATCGCGCGCTCGCCGATTACGATACGATCGCGTCCGGTCGTACGGAGCGGCCCGTCATGCTATCGATTGCCGATCGTGCCTTCCGAGGTTAATGCTCGGCCGTGTTGCAAGCGCGTTGCAATCGCTGTGCACCGCATCAAGATCGCGACTACTGATCCGATGTTGTCATTTCGCGAAATGTTTCGCGTGATATGTGCGAGCAACGCTCGCATTGCTCGCCGCTCGGATGCGGAAGAGCGCGATCCCGCTTTTCCCGCCGACAACGTTTGATCCCGAGTTAATATCTTGCGGATATTAACCATATCCGCGGATCGGGATGACGCATCGGAATGGTTTAATGTGTCTCCTCTCCTTTGCGTTCTCGCCGTCTCTCTCTCTCTCTCTCTCTCTCTCTCTCTCTCTCTCTCTCTCTCTCTCTCTCTCTCTCTCTCTCAATCGCTGTCGGCGAGCCCTTGGCGCTGCGGCGCGTTGTTTGTTTCTGTCTGCTTGTTTACGCCGGCACGACGCGGAAATCGCGCAGCCGCGCGCGATTTGACAGCACAATCGACGGAGCGAGAGAAAAAAAGGAAGAGGAGAGAGAGGAGCGAGCGATCGACAAGGAAGGCAGGTTCTCCATGAAAGAGAGAGAGAGAGAGAAAAAGAGAGAGTGCCGTGGCAGATCCATCAGCATGTGGAGAACTCAATTTCCGACAATGAGTCACGTTTCGCCGTGTTTCGGAGAGACTTATTGTTAAGTTGTCATCATTTTTATCGGGATGCTCTCTTGGACGAGCCCTTACGTAAGCGAGGCCTGAAGCCCTCGCGCACGAACCGCGGGAAATTGCGAATCTCGCCACGAAAGTGGCGTTTCTCAGCCAGCAGGCCAGCAGTTGGATTTCTCAGCGCGATTCGTCATCGCGTCCGAGGCGAATATCCGCGCGCGTGAACTTGACCGTGACGGAAGCGCGATATCGCCTTAGCGGACGATATCCGCTAACGTGTCACGCCTGCGGACGATCACGATCTCGATCTCGGCGGATCTCACGCGGCTCGCGTGATTCGCGTGGCGTATATGCAGATATTCCGAGATGAAAGAAGGATGAAAGAAATACTTTCGACCTCTCGCCGTCCCGCGATTTTACGTAAGGCGGCTCTACAATAATAGCCGCGGCGTCGCGTAAGAGAGAGACAGGGCGAACCGCCGCGACTCTAATAATAGCGATAATAATTTCCCCGCGAGGCTAATTGTCGTGGATCATCCCTCGCGTGGAATCCGCTACCGATCGCGAATCGCCCGCTTCGCGGACTTGCATTGCTCGCGCTTCTCTCTCTCTCTCTCTCTCTCTCTCTCTCTCTTGTTCCCTCGCGGATTCTTTCTCCATCTCTGAAAGTTCTCCTGGAACGATATTCCTCGGCTAGTTCGTTCTTCGACAATTCTGCTTCCCCTCATCGATTTCTCATTCACCGCAAGATATTTACGGATCTCATCCGTTGTCTTTCTCGCGATAGCTCGTTGTATCTCTCTCTCTCTCTCTCTCTCTCTCTCTCTCTCTCTCTCTTTCTGTCATCCTCATGCTTTCGATGTTTTCAGCGAAAACTTCGATGCTGTCGTCGTTGCCACTATTCTTAGTCGCTCGGACTCATCTTTTCTCTCCGCGTCCAGCTCTTGCCGCGTCCCCCTGTTCCTACGCCGTTTCCTTTCTTAGTCACGCGGTGCTTTCGCCGGTGCTCAGCCGAATTGCTCGCAATTTTCCGCGATAAATCCCGTTCGGTGTGATTCGCAGGCCGAGTCATGCGGATGGAAGCTTGCAGCGATCCCGAACTTGACACTAACTTGCGTGGCATTACAACATGACATATGCCATTATGACGCCGAGTGTTGAGTCATTATCGAACGTCACGATATCGATTAGCATGCCGCGCGTCGATACGAGAATCTCTCTTTTGGCCGACGAGTGGTGGACGTCTTTGGCGGGAACGATTCCCGCTTTTCCTTCCCCGTAATCAAATTATCGCCCGCGATTGTTCCCGCGCGATGTAACTTGTTTAGGATCTTTCTCTCTCTCTCTCTCTCTCTCTCTCTCTCTCTCTCTCTCTCTCTCTCTCTCTCCTGAGAACCACTCGAGAGCGAGAATCGAGAGCGAGCGGATTCGGAAAGGAAGAGAATTCCGATATTTCCGCGCTATCGCCGGAACTTTGATCGCTCCGCGATTCACCTACACCCGTTCTCCCACACTCGCGCACACGCTATTCCGTATGTTCCGTGTGAGTTCCTCGAAGCGCACGGTGCTTCGATCATTTACGATCATTTGTACCTCGTATTCTATAATCGCAATTGTCGCGATAATATCATCCCCGCGTCGTACTCGATGGCCGCGCGTAAAAGCGCTATCGAGGCGCTATCGGAACCTATTACGTTCCTATTACGGTAACCCTCGAACTCGAGGGCGCGCGTCCTGGCTCTCCTCTCATTCTCTCAAAAATTTCCTGCTTAGATCGCGACGCGCAAAACGACGCCAGTCGGCTGTAAAAGAGGGGGGAACGCTGCGAGATCCTCGCCTTACCCCCCCTCTCTCTCTCTATCTCCATCTCTGGGATTTAATCTCGCATAATCTGGCCGATTATGTCGCGCGTGCGAGCCGGCTCGCGAGTTTCCAAGCCTGGCGGCGATCGCGAGACTCGATCGCGGTCGGCACAATCGGCGTAATTGCATTCCGAGTCCTCGCAATTCGGCTGGCGAGCCGCAAGTAGCGGGATCGTTGGGCGCTTCTTCTCGTTAACGCACACGCGAGTGCGCGAGTGCGCGAGAAGATCCAATTTTCGGCGCGGCTCGCGCGTGCCGTTGCGTCATTTCCCTAATCGCCTCCCCGTTGAGGGGCCGGGGGAACGCTCGCGTTTCGCCGGAGTCGCCAGGTTGCGACGAGCGTTAATTACGGGCGTGCGTTAATTACTCCTCCCTGTAATTTTCCACTCGCCCTCGATCCCGATGAGGAACGAGTCTCGGCTCGCGCGCGCGTCAGGACAGCCGCGCTTGTTTCAATCGAGCGGATCGATTTCTCGGTCGAAAGTGGCGGGAAAGTGGCGGATAAAAAGTCGGCGTTTTACCTGGCGCCGTCATCATTTCGTCACGTTCCGATCTGTTCGTTCGTTTCCACGGAATCCGTAATGCCTGGGAGAAGCGCGACGCGCCTGAGCGCAGCAGATCGCCGATCACGCGCGTGCGCTTCGCGACGACGAGATCGTCGCCAGAGGATCCGCGTATGTCCCTAGACACGATATCCTGCGATATCCTGCCGCAGAGCAGGAAACGGGATGGAATCCCGTCGAAAAATTCGCATCGCCGCGATACGTGAGCCGCGATGGAAATGATCGGCGCTTTTACTCGGTTGATATGCAGGCTGCCCGGGCGAGTTGTTGTCGCATAGAAAGCGAGGAAAAGGTTTTCAAGAGCGGCGTATGAATATTTAAAAAGGAATTAATTACCATCCCGTCTCTTCCTCTCTCTCTCTCTCTCTCTCTCTCTCTCTCTCTCTCTCTCTCTCTCTCTCTCTGAGAGATAGCTGCGACGTCGCTACGAGGATGCTATCGCGGGGTTATCGGGGATCGCTCCGCGAGCCGCGTCGAGCGGCGACGTTTCAATGTTGCGGCGTTCTTTCCGCCAGTAATAAGCGCGTACCTTAATCGTGCTCCGTTGCCGCTTAATGGAATAATGACCTCGTGATATCAGGCGCCTTTCATCGAACATTCTGTCGATTCTCAGCGACTTCCGTTACGCGGAAAGCGCGCGGAGCCTTATCGGACACGCGATGCGCGGGGACACAATGGCGCGCGCGGTGTCTGAGGAAGAGGAAGATGCATTAGAGAGCCGAGAGCCGGTCTCGTCTATTGTCCTCGAGACGGGCAGGGGGAGAGGGGGAGAAAGGAAGAGAGAATCCCTCATGAAGATGGATACGTGAAAATTTTCGAAATAAAATCGGAATAAATATCTCTAGATCCACGCGCGTCTCGGTGCGTCTCCATCGCGCACCTCACATCGAATTACCCGAAGAGATCACCAGAAGAGATTCACGGAATCTCACTCGAGCGGGACGTGCCCGTCCTCCCGATTTATCGCGTCCGATCTCCTCCCCGCAACCGCGCGCGTTCGTAACCTATATCGACTGCAATTTGAATTCCGCGCCTCCTCGCTCGCCTCTCTGTTGTAATAACGGGGATAAACGGGGATGCCCCGTTTCTTCGGCTTCCTCCTCGAAACGCAACAGAATCGCGACCCTTGTCCTCCTGCGCATCCGACGTTCCTAACCTCTTCGCTTCATGCGAGAGTGAGGAAAGTCCCCGTCAGCTTTCCATGGCCGGCATTCGTGTCGTCGGATTTAATCCGCGGAATGCGTTGCAACGAATTTATGTGTCATTAGTAGTCTCTTGGCAGTTCCGCGGAGATCTGGCGGAGATGACGCCGGCTGCAGCTCGGAGAGAAAATTAATCGACGCGGTCAAGGCGGAAGCTCGCGGCGATTCATCTCGCCGGCGTTCGATGGCTCGCTCGCTCGCTCGCTAGAAAACGCCCTTCCGCGTCGTCTGCTGCAGCAGCAACGCACACGTGTACGCGCGTACGCGCGTGTGCGCGTGTGCGCGTGTACGCGTGCGTACGCATTGACTGACCATACGTAACGCGGCTAAATGGGTCAATATGCACATCCGTATATCGTACTTGTGTGACACTGATGACTGCCTAATTGAATGTAGCATGATCCAGCGGGTGCCGTCAGATTTATTAAGCCAATATTGAGCATCGTATTGTGTCCTAAACAGGTCTATATCGAATTAGCCTTTTCGTTGCTGAGGATGCAACGTACGTATACACGTACAAATACACACGTACATACTTTGCTCTGGTGCTCGCGAGCGAATCAAATTAACCGGTCGCGCCATGTTGGCGATATCGCGTTGGCGAGCGGCGAGACGCGTCCCGTTTCGCGAACGGGAGACCTTAATTAACAGCTGTGCGCTTCCTCTTAATATCCCGTTTCGTTTTCTCTCGAGAGCACCGTTGGCAACGCCCCGGGTCCTCGCGATCGACTCGCGCGACACTTACGTAAGCCGCGCATTATCGATGATAATCGCGAAAAGAATCAATTAGCCAGGCCCGGGGCAAAAAACTGGCGCGACGACTTTCGTTCGCGTTCCAACGAAACAAAAAGTACGTACGAAAGTACGTACCGGCACCGGCACAGTAAGGTCACTTTCGATGGCCGCCGCCGATTCGCGCGCGCGCCCGCTCGCGTTTCGAATCCGAGAAGAAGGAGGCGGCGGCGGGTTTCTAACACTTTCACCGGACGATCTGTTTGACGCGCGCGCTGACAGATCCAGATTCCATTATGATACGCTTCACCGGAATCAGCCAGCCGGTTTCACCTGCTGCTCTCCTTTACTCTACTCGAGTACTCGATCGCAGCTCGTTTTTCGTTTCGTTGCGTTCGTTTCCTTCTCGTCCAAGCCTTCTCGGCGCTGAAAAGTGTCACTCGGGGAGAGAGAGAGACCAGAGCGATCTTGTTCCTCGCTTTGGTCGTTTGTTTGTTTATCGGCCGTCTCGATCGAGTCATGACGCTTCGTAACTCGTTTCCGCGCGTCCGTGCAAAGTCCGCCGAGAGAGAGGAAACGCTCGATGGAAGCGAGGACTCTCACGAGTATTTCAACGTCTCGGGCTAATCGCGATCGGTTATCGCCGGTCCGGGATACCTCTCGAATCGGGATATCCATCTCGCCGATCGTCAAAGGCGTAACACACGCGTAACACATCAACGCGTGCGTCGACGCGATGTTTCGTTGGAAAGTTGGAAATCTGAATTATTCCGCCGCGCGAGCGATCGATTCCGAAGCGGCGCGTTTAATCGATCGCTCGATCGATCAAAGTGGAATACGCCAATAACCAGCGCGATAACATCTTTCCGGTTCTTCCTCCGACCCCCTCGCGCTTTCAATTTCAGTTTTTACCATCGCAGCCGCGCGATGGCCGCGCATTCGCCTTGCTAGGCAGCACTTTAATCGCTAATTGGCCGCTAATCATTCACTTTAGCCGTTGGAGGATAATTGCGGATTTGCGAAAACGATTTCTCCCGATAATTGGCAACCCGTAAAAGTAACGTAATTCTAAACTCGTTCTTGACGAATAAATTAATCAAATCTCAATCCCCTTCTTACGAACGCGGCCCTGTGACCGGCCGCGTTTTTGTTTCGAGCTCAGCGTCGACTCGTCGACTCGTCGTCTCGATTCCGCGATCGATCGATTCGCAACCGACCGGTTCGCTCGCGCGCTCTCGCGAATCGCATCCGCCGATGAGCGTAAGCGTCGCGCTTGCGATATAATTATTACAAGGTTTCGCGAGACAACCTTCGTGCTGTGACAGCATGCTCGTCGTCGTGAAAACGAGACGCGACCTTCGACCGGAATGTCACACGGGCTATCTCGATCGCTAAAGTCCACGACAAGCGGACTTTATTAATCGAGTAACAATTATTCAGCGAGCGTGTCGCTAATTATTTAGCTCCTCCGCCGTTTGTCCGATGGGCCACGCGCCATTTATACACTCGTTATTCTAGCCGAAGCGCGCGGGCGGGGGAGAAGTCGCGCGTTTCAAGTCGCCGCAAAGCCGACGACAGAGGAGTCCCGAGTCGCTCGTTTCGGGCGAGAGCAGCAACAGCAGCAGCAACGATGTAGTTATTACCGGCGTTGCTACATTCGTGACTGCCAGCCTATTTAGGCTATTCTGCTGATATCAGCGTATGCTGATGCGTAAGCGTTGGTGATTAAAATTCGCGGCTGCGGATCTCGTCTCGGTCTCGAGCGAGATCGAAGGGCTCTGAGAATGATCAACGCGCGCGGGAATTATAACGCGTTGGGAATCATTTATTTACGTAACGCGGCGGCGAAGCCAGATTTCGAACGCGAGGAAAGTCGTCTCGACAAGGCCGCAGCTGATCGCAGCTGGGAGATTCGCGCGGCCGTCGATTCTGCATTAAATAGACCGCGTCGTGTAATCACGAAGATCGCCTCGTCATCGCCAGCGCGGCTGCGCGGAGCGGATGCGCCCCGAAGAAACGGGAGCGGAGAAAATTCGATTGTCCGCGCGAGCTTCGTTGCGACGTTCGATTGTCCGCGCCTACTGAAAATTGATCACGGTAGAATCCCTGCATCGCCGCCCCCGCCGCCCCCTGGCACGATGAAGTCCATTCCTCGCGAAGGCGGCGGCGGCGGCGGAGGAGGATTCTGAGCGCGGAATGGCACGGGATTAGAGACAAAAGGGAGGTCGAGCGTAAAAAATATGCGCGGAACGTTCGGACAGAGACTCACTCCCCGCTCCCTGACTCCCGGGGGTCAGGATTCCTCTCGGGGACCTCTTAAATTCTACGTTCGGTCGACTGTCGATCGTCATTCGCCGCATCGAATCACGTCCAGCGGAAATTCCACGCGAAATCGCATTCGAAATCGACGTTACGAGCAATGCCCGCGATAACGGATCGGATTAAGGTGCAAGGTTTACGGGACATGCCGCGACCCCGCGCGACCCGACCGCTCGTCGGGAGAAAATCGCGCCAGAGGAGATGATTCCCTGCTGCTGCTCCTCCGTTACTCGCCAATTATCATCTCCTTCGACAAATAGCCCTACTGCAACAATAGACCATTGTATCCGTCGATTGTGGTGCTCTTTGTTTTCTCCGTGCCAGTGATCTTTCGGTGCCGCGCGATGTCGGCGCGCCGTCTCGCGGGCAGAAAACGCAGACGGGCAGGAAAGCGCGGAGAAAACGCTGCGGAGGAGGAGGTCCTGCTGGCGGGCCTCTCGAGCTCTTCTCTCGGCTAGCATCTGTCGGTTAGCTGACCGCGAAGGCGCCCATTACTCGCGCCGGAGAATCGGAGAAGGCGCGCTCTCGGCGCGGCTCTCAAGCACATGTCGGCCTTCGTTTGTCATCGTGACAGTTTGCGGCGTTAGCGCTCGAGTCGCGGATCTCGCGAGTCCTTCCGCCTTCTCGTCAATGTCGTCGCGATGCGGACGACAAATCCTTCCGCCGAATAAACTCCTTCTCGCATTCGCATTCGCATCTCTTCCATGCGATTAATTAATATTAATCGTCGATCGGTAGCGCCGTTCTGACTTTGGGTCAAAGGTGATACTCTCTCACGCGAGATATCGGCTTCCGATTAAACGGCATCATCATCATCTGCTGCTGCTGCTGCTGCTGCTGCTGCTGCTGCTGCTGCTGCTGCACGTTCTTCGACTGCAAGTTCGGAGCAAAGCGTTCACGCGTGGACCAAATCCCATCCTCGATTGCTCTCGATTGTGTCGCGCGCGGCGCGGAGGATAAGGCCGAGATCTGGCTGGCCGCTTGACATTTTTCCGCTTCGTTCAGCGCTCCTCGCATCGCTTCAATCGTCACGAAGCAAACGATCGCGCTTCGCTCCCTTGACGGGCATCATCCGCCGCGCGTATGATCGCTAATTGCCATCCAAGCGGAATTTAACACCTCCGCGACTGCCCTCGCCAACTCTTACGCGCGCAAATCTCGCGCGCATCGTTGCAACGCGCAACGCAAGTGACTAATCTCTCCTCCGCGCACAGGCTCGTTTCCTCCTTCCGCGCTCGGGACGTGATCTCACGTAAGCCGAGTCGTAAACTACTGTTTTACGTTCCATTTCCATCCAGTCTCTCCAGAAGGTAGGTATTTATCCGAGCCGCGTACCGTGTGCCGCTATCAATCCATGCTGCACGGAAGGCGCGCGCAGCGGAATTACTTTGGAATCGCAATCGCGCCAAGTGACGCCAAGATACCGACAACGTCGGCTCTTCAGGGGCTCTTCGTTCCAGTCAGGGGAGATTTTTAATCGGCGAGCGACGTCATCGGCGCATTATCGGCGCGACGCCGCTCGCTCGCGCTTTTGCCGTCAGAGATCACGTGGAAAGACGCGCACCTGGACGCGAGCGCGCGAGCTCGAGATGAAAAGCGATAATCTCGCGGAAACGAGCAGCGATATCCATGTATCGTTCGGCGTTTACCGTTGGCGAATGGGCGTGCACGTGATCTCGTGCACGGTAAACGAGAATATTTCTCGCGGGATACCGGAAGGAGGGACGGCGCCGAGCACAAAGCCGCGGCAGCGGCCGCCTCTCCGCGCGCGAGTCGACCTTAAGGTCGACCTTAAGGGCGGAATCTGAGCGCGGGGAGACGGGGTTCTCACGGTGCGGAGCGGATGATCCTCTCGGGCTTCTCGTTCGATGCTTCGAATCATCCGATTGTCCCGTCTCGTTCTGCTAATTACTCGTCAGCGAGCTGATCCGAATGATTTATCGAGCGATCGCGCTCAACGGGAAATGAATCGCACCTGTGCGACGTGCCGCGCACGCTCGCGCTACAAGCTCAAGAAATTTATCGTCGATCGTCGAGCCGAACAGGTTCGCGTGTTCCGCAAGGATCCTGCGTCCTTTTATTGAGCAACGGTGCGAGCGGCGAATGGCAGACATCGCTCGAGTAGCGTGTAGTACAGCTGCGGCCAGCGGGCGCAAAAATCACGATAGCTAGGCATCGTCCGGATAATGCTCCCGCGATCAGATCCGCGCTCGGAACCGCAATTCACGCTCGAGACGACGAGCGTAACGCTCGCGAGCGCGGCACCGCTACCTTGCATCTGGCGGATGCTCGCGCCGGCATGCGCCGACAGCCTCCACTCCGAGAGTCTCCGCTATTATCCCGGTAATCGAATCGGGACAGAATTGGCGATACCAGAACTGGCAGATGACGATCAATCAGACGCCGTTTAGCGGCGTCGATTGAATCGAAGATTCAACGGGAAAGAACGCTCTCGACGGATCGCACAGAGGAAATTCATTGCCGTAAATTACAACTTGTGTCTATGTAAAACGAACGATTGGGGTTATACTCGAATGTATAGAGGAATGGATCATCAGATCGGAGAGAGATCATCCAACAAGCCGAAGCAGATTTCGCGACCGCTGCTTGAAGCGTTGTGCTTCCACTGCTTCCGTGTTCTCTAATTCGCAGGGCATTTTCGAGCCACGTAAATCGTCCATCTCCGAAACATATGCATTACCCTCGTACCCGCATATGTATACGCGGCGGGGGTCTCTCCGTGACTTTCCGCGCGCGGGAAATCTTCCGCGCGGTTTAACAGCCCGCGTAAAGATTCGCGCTGTGATTGCAGCTGTGCGGCCCTGAACGTGATCCTCCGTTCTTCGGCAACGATCGAATGCAACTTCCGCGTTCGGGAACGTCTCACGATCGCGATCCGCCGCGACGGGGGGTCTTCTCGTGCTGAGAGGGGGGGGGGAGTGAGGCGCACATGCTCTTCTTTCCTCTCGCGCTGCTTCCGGCGCGTCGCCGAGATCGTCCTCCAATAGTGGTGGAGCAGCGGAGCCGTTAGTCGGTTCTCGTTGAGACCGATGATTCGGTAAAATCCGCACGAAAATCGGGATACCGGCGCGAGCGCGTTCCACTTTCTCGTTTGCTTTTTTCCTTCTTTTTCTCTCTCTCTCTCTCTCTCTCTCTCTCTCTCTCTCTCTCCTTTTTTCCCTTCCTTTCTTTCTTTGTCTCGCTAGAGCTACCGGGCTAGTTTCGCCGACCGTGTTCTCGCCGGACCCGGCTACGAGAGAGTCGCTCGAGCGGGATGATCGTTTAACCGGGGAGTCATCCGGGGCAGATCGGCGACAAAAACGCCTCTCGCTGGCCGGATCAGAGCGAGAGGCGGCTTTCCAGGCTCTCTTATTGTCGCGTTACGCGACAATAAAACGGCGAACGCCGAATGGCGAACGCGATGAGATTGCCGAATTTTTAAGGGGCGCGTCCTTGTAAACCCTCCAAGTGGCTCGATGCCGCTTCCCCGAGACGCTCACCCGACGCGTGTTTTATTCGGCCGTAATTCCTGCTATTGCGTTCGCGCCACCCTCCTTCGCCTACAGAGTCCAAGCTCGAAAGTCGAGCTCTCGAGATCCTCGATTATCGCGCTCGCTGCTCTCGCGATGTCATCCGTAAAGGGTTTTTAGTCACGACCGGGAGAAAGCGCGCGGAAATTTTATCGAAACGTGCAACGCGCCAGCGTCCGTCGCGTATACCGCGAAGCGGACCGAGGCGGGGSGGGGGGGGRGGGGGGAATGGGAGAGGAGAGGACGACAGAGAGAGGCTCATTTGGCAAAAAGTCAAGTCGTCATGGCTTCGTGGCTCGGGCTATTTTTCCATTCGGGAGGAAAGTGAGTCATTGACTCGAGCCGCTGCCGCCGCGTATGCCCCGTTTATTCCGCAGCTGCGGGATCGTCAAAGGGAGCGGGGGAGGAGGGCATTGTCCCCGGATAACGCATCGGAAAGCTCGTTACATTCTCGGGCATCGTTCGTGCCTTTATCGCCGGCTGTCCGCGAATATCCGGAGATCCGTGCCCATCGACACGATCTCCTCCCGGAGAGGCACTCGACGGGCTTTCGGGCGAAAACGAGAGATTTTACGTGGAAATCGCGGACGGGACGGACGGACGGACGGACGGACGGACGGACGGGGCGAGGGGGCGGAGGCGACCGATCGAATCAGGGAAAAACAGCAGAGGACCGGGCACGCGGAGATTGGCCCGCGCGATCGGATCGATCCCGTCGAGCCGCTAATAACCGCTTTCGCGCTGACGAAATCGCAGGGAGCCGACAATTGCGCGTAATTGTCTCGAGTTATCTCGCCGCGCGTGAAGAAAGGGAGGGAGCAAGAGGATCGATATTCGATATTCGATCCGACATTGACTCGATATATCTCGCCGCGGGCGCTCCGCGGGAGACGAGATCTCTCGGGTCGCTCGGGCGCACACACGTGGCGCGTCACAAACTGAGCACAAAAGTGCTCCGCGATGTAACGCAATAAAGATAAACGGAGAGAGGGAAGAAGGCGGCGGGAGGGGAGGAGGGGAGGGGAGGGATATGGAAGATGCTCGCAGAGGTGTGGGTCAGCGCGGGTGAACGTGCCGGCACTGAGTGAACTCTGACTCTGGACTTGTCGCAGGCTCCGGACGGTACCGAACCTACCATCAGTTGATTCGCGATGCATGAGCTCTCCATGACGTCTGAATTTCAGAGAGAGAGAGAGAGAGAGAGAGAGAGAGAGAGAGAGGCTGCGCGTCACTCACGCGGCAAGTCCCTCCTCGTTCTCTCGCGCGTTTCGCAAGCGCGCACGTGTGTCGCGCACGTCGCCGCGGCGAAGACGATGTCGCGGCCTCTCCACGCCTGTACCTTCTTCGGTGCGTCGGATAATTAGGCGGATGGTAACGCGTATTAATTTGCGCAATTGAAATTGCGCACGCTTAGAGGCATTTACGCAATTTTCTGCCGAGGGAGAGTTCTCGCGAGAGATAGGCGCGAGAGTGCTTCCGCGGAGAGCTGGATCTCTGCGAGCTGCCGAGGAGCCGGCTTTTGATGATCAAGAAAGATCGCCGCCGAAAGTCGTTCCGCGCAAATCCCGGCTGAGCCGCTCGCGCGACCGTCAAATCGCGCGCGTCGTTTCCCGGAAGCGCGTACCTTTCGCGCATTCCTCGTCGTGCGGTCTCTCGCGCGTGAAAGTCAGTAAGCGAGATATTGATTAAACGGTAAACGACGCGCAAAGCGGTACGACACAGCGACACAGCGGGAGCCTCAAGCGGACGCGTTTCAGGACCCGCGCGGGGCCAAAGGCGCGAATCCTATCGAGACGTGTCTCCTTCGTGCCGCCGCGGGGAGAGGACATCACGTGTCGTCACGTGCGCGCCGCTGCTCCGTCGCAGCAAAGGTCAGAAAGTCAGCCCGCGCGTAAGCCCGCGCGAAAACTAAGAGAAAGCCCAATGTCGACCGAGCCCCTCCCCCCCCTCTCCCCCTCCCCCCACGCGGCGAGAGGAAATCTACGGGATTTCGTCCGGGTTATCTCGCTGGGAAATCATCACATCTCCGTCATGTGTCTCGTGTAAATGCGCGCGGGGGGAGGGGGAGAGGGAGGGGGAAAGAGGACACGTATCTCGAGGATATCTTTGAGATATGTATTAATGCAGGCATGTATACGCCTGCGCGCGCGTATATATGCTTTTGTTATACGGTCGGGATATTCTCAGCACGTGAGGATTTCTTTTGTAACGCGTCCCTCCCTCCTCCCTTTCCCCCCCCCCCTCTCTCTCTCTCTCTCTCTCTCTCTCTCTCCCTCTCTCTGTTTCTGATGAATATGTTAGGCGACGGCCGCTCTCTTCTCTCCCCCCCGCCCCGCCGTCCTTTCCGCTAATATCATAACGCGGCGGCAGTGTTTTAAGAGAGGAAATTGAGTTATACGCTTGGGAACGCGCGGAATGATCTCGGAATGAGCCGATTCTCTGCCAGCCGCAGAGAACGCCGAGAACGCCGACAAAAGCGTGCAATTTTCGGGCAATTATGCGCTACGACGTGCGGATCGATCCCGACTCGATCGCGCAGGCGCGCAGCGATTCGATTCGTTTCGCTCGACTCGTCATTTGCCATTCGATTTCGAGCCATCTCTGAAGAATGACCGAGTCACCTGCTTTAGCCTTCGAGGAGCTTCGAGGGGGTTAGGGGCGAAACCGGGGAAGAAGCGGCCGTAGTAAAGTTCCTCCTACGAATTATATAGGCGAAATCAGGCGACCTCGGTCACCCCCTTGACCCCCTCGCTCGTCTTTGACGATTCGCCCTTTCACGAGGACGAGAGAGAGAGAGAGAGAGAGAGGGATGTAGCTCCGAATCGCGTCCCCGTTAAGGTCACGTGCTCGGCATCGGCGGGTCAAGATGGATTTCACATTGGCCCGTTTCAGGGCCACGTGATATTCGGGAGAAAGCCGCGCTCGCGTCTCTTTCCTTTTTCTTTTCCTGTCAAATCCTCTCGCCCAGACAGCGCGCGACAGAGACGGACGAGGCGGAGATGGGACATTGTGCAGCGATGCACGAGAGTGCATCCGATCGAGGAACGGAGCCGCTCGCGATTTGAGTTGAATACCCTGCGGTTGTTTTATCCGATCAATAGGTGCGAAGCATAGGTACAACGTTGACGGGATCTGTCTTGTCCCTTCGGTTGGACTCGCGAGTCTTTTCTGCGAGATCAGGATGTCAGCTTAGACGTTGGAACAAAGGCCTTGCTGGCTATTATCGGCCGTTAGCAGCAAACACGCGATCGCGTGATGGTCTCTGTTGATTGCCGTCCGGACATTTCTGTCCGCTTCGGCAAACGCTGCGATGAGATCGAATGAAAGATGAAACCAAGATGAATTCAGCGCGCGGGTTACCTGCGTTGCGAGTTTACACGAGACGCGAGACGCATCCGAGGAAGCGCGTTATCGCGCTTTAGGAATGCTCGACGCTCGCCGATGACGGGCTGAAATGTTTTCCGTTTTCATTCCGAAACGAGGCGTTATGCGCATGCGCCTGGAAATTAACATCCGCGTATCGAGATATCGATCCCGGCCTTGCGCGCAGTCGAGCGCGAGTACGAGCGGAATCGGCGGCGATGCGAGATAGAGCCGCCGTTGTCGAAGAAGATTTTAAGCGAGCACCAAGACGTCCACCTGGCCGCGACGAGACCGCATCGCCGACTTGTTCCTCTCCGCGCTCGTTGCCGCCGCTCGTACTATCCGCCCCAGCGGATTTCGTAATTAGGCGTAGCTCGTAAGGCCCACTGATTGCGAATCGGCCGTTCTTTTCACGGTTGAAATTCACCCGAGCGCTTGCGCAAGCCCCGTATCGCAACGACACGCTCGGTTACGATATCCCGAATCCGCGCGTGTTACTTTGGACGATCGTGGGACCGCTCGCTCCTCCTCCCGCGGTTCCGATAATCGGAACCGTGGAAGATGATAAAATCCCGCGGAGGTTAACAGATCCCGCCTACCTGTAAGGGGGCTCCCCCCTTAACGGCGCGTTGCCTCATCCAGAAATCAACACGGACACGCACACGCGCGCGGCGCGAGCTGCGCGAAAGAAAATAGCTCGACGAAAATCGCAGTCGATCGCGGATAATGCGAGCCGGCGAGCATCGGAATCGTTGCACCTTTTGTCGTTTGATTCGATCGAGAAATCGTCGGTAATAGCGATCGATGCCGAAACGGATGCAAGTAAAATTAAGGCCGCGATTCGGCGGCGATCTTTGCGATTTCGCAAAACTGCTGAAGCCTGCTTGCGTGATTGCCTTGGAGCAATCGTTGACACTTTTATAGTCGATATTTACCGATATTGGCGATATTGGCGAACATGACAACTTTCCGTTGCGATAAACGCAAACAATTTCCTTTCTCGATCGTCGGGGAGGCTGACGTTCGGTATTTAAATGCTCTTGCGAACCTTGAGCGACGGCCTCTTGACAGAGGCATAATCGGGGAGGGAATTCGTCCTGGTGCAGTTCATCGCGAGATGAAAATCGCGCGCACTTGTGCACTTGTGCACTTGTGCTTGAGATTGAAAAAACGGACAGCGGGTATTTCTGTTGCCGAAAGCGAAAGCTCCGCGCCCGACGCGGATGCTATCGCCGCTTTACTCGCCGTGCGTAGGTTCGTCGACCGGCCGAGCGGAAAATATTTTTGCGCTTGCGCACGCTATTATTGTAACGGTGTAGAGAATCAGTCACGAAGCATCGGGGGAGAGCACGCGCTCTCGCAACCTGCAACCTTCGCGCGACACGCGAAGCCGCGAGGCTCCGCGGAACTCGAATCAAGATCGATTATCGCCCGTCCCGCGGCGTAATTAACATCGCCAACGTTGGATCGCGAGCGCGTCCTCAGCAGTCGCGGAGTCGCCGCTACTCGGCTAGATCGAGGCTCAAGGACGTCCCGTTGGGTTCTAACGATACACAAAATACACGTCACCGGTCGCAACAGGATTGCGATAGAGCGACAGAGAGGAGACCACGCATTCACGTGTCGGCCAAACAGTATGCTCTCTCATTTCGCTGCTGAGAGAAGGGCTGGAAGAGTTTATTTTCAAGCTATCGCCTCATTTCTTCTACTAATCCCTTTAACATACTCAATTAATCATTATTCACCAATCATTCAATAAATCAAATTGTAATTACAAGACTTAAATTTAAATTAGGCCTCCCCCTCTACATTTTTGATTCCCTATATATATAGATTGAATAATAATTTTAATTTTATTTTCCATCCAAAACATTATCCCCTTTATTCTAATTTCTCTAATCATTAGCCATTCTATAATAATTGTCATTAATTATCTCTCCAAGAATGATTATCCCACCTTTTATAATATTTAAAATAAATAATATAAAAAAATTAATAGCCTATTCGACAATTAACCAAATAGGATGGATATTATTAATAATTATAATCTCTCCTAAATTATGGCTTATTTATCTTCTTATTTACAGTTTATCAATTAGTATTTTTGTAATTACTTATTACTCTTCATCTAATTTCTCTTCGCGGGTCAATTTAACAACTTGAAATAAATTAATCATTTTATCCGGATCTTCGAATTGCTCGAATAATCCCGGCAAATCGACATCGCTGCTGCCACCTTCGCCGAACAATCGCAGATGTACTTTCGACACGGTGATCGCAGAGAAAAAGAGAGAGTTACCTCGAGTTACTCGGAGATCCTCGGAGAGGGGTAAGGCGCGTCGCGCCCTCCCTAGCCCGATGATACGTGATTCGTTGTTGTTTACCTTCGTCGAGGGGTAACTGACATGTTTTCCGCGCGGACACGCCGTTTATCCGCGATTACATCGCAATGCCGGCCCGCATTCGCGCACGGGACACCCCGTCGTGGAAATGTAGATCGTTTAGCGTGGATCACGCTAATCTTATCGCGGCGAGTCGCGCAAACGGTGGCTGCATCCGGTTTCGATCCGAAATCCCCGCTTCGCTCCGCACATGTTGCCTGCCCCGCGTGCGACTTTATCGAAGCGAGCGGCTTTACGAATCGAATAAAATGATAGTGATAGTGATATTGGGTCGTGATATTCGGTGAGCGTTTCCGACGTTTAGCGAGATTCGAGAATAGTTGCCGCGGGCTAATGAACTTTCCGGACGCGTTTATTGGCCGCGGGGGCGTTTTTACGAGCTTCAGAAGCCCTCTCGGCTCGAGACGAGTCATTAGCACGTCCGAAAAAGTCCTCGCCGCTTCTAGCGATCCTACCTGAACTACCTGCTCCGCAAACGACAATGACGACGACGAGTTCGCTCGCGCTAATTGGCGCGAAAGTCGCCGCTCGTTGACACGGCGCGCTCTCGAGCCATCCGCTGGGCGGATTCGAGAAATCGGCAGGCATCCGCAGACGCGGAATAGACGCGGAGAAGAGTAGAAGGAAGTACAACGCCGCGCCGAAGAAAGCGGAAGGTCAGCCGAGGTGGAAACACAACGCCGCGGTGCGCGCGAGCGCGCGTTTCTACATCCTAAATCACGATATTGCACGATGGGCGCGAGCGAGCGAGTACGCGGCCCGACCGAGGGCCTTAAGTTCAAAGGTTATCTTATGTCATGGGAATGTTCAACGAGCCGTACGTACAAGTACGTAGCGCTGTTGGCTTTGCGAACGTGCGCGCGTGCATGCGTCTCTCTCTGTGTGTGTGTGTGTGTGTGTGTGTGTGTGTGTGTGTGTGTGTGTGTGTGATACGTGTGTGATACGTGTGTGAAACGAATTCGCTCGACGTCGTTTGCGATTTCGAGCCGAGCTTCTCTCTCTCTCTCTCTCTCTCTCTCTCTCTCTCTCTCTCTCTCTCTCTCTCTCTCTCTCTCTCTCTTGCGGAACTGCCGCTCCGCGAAGAGCGAACGCGAACGTGGATCGTGATTGCTTCGTTTTCTCAAATCGCGCCGGGAACGAGCGAGCGAGAGAATCGCGCGCGCGCGCGATTTATCGTATTTATCGCAAGAGAGTCTCGAGGATGGAAAACGCGAGATCGGGAATCCGAGATCGGCTCGGAAATGCCGCGGGGGCTGCTTGAATTTTCGATAGATCCCGTGATAGCCTGCGCGCTCGTGCGCGCGTTAATCGTCACGCATGCGCCACGCGCGCAAACCAGGCAATTAGAACTCCGTTTATGACGCCGTCAGCTTGCTTGATCTCTCATGGAAAACGAAGAGCCGTGTCATTTCGCGCGCGAGTGTACGCGCGCGGAGCGGTGCTGAGCGTAGAAGGGGATTAATCAGTTGATTCCCGATAAATTTTTTCATTTCTAATCCCGTTTCTCTTCGTTACGCGGCTTCGCGCACGCGCGCCCACATACATACACGCGCATACATAAGTGCACGCGTGCAATCGGGATTACATGGGCCGTCCGCGCCCCCCCCCCCTCCCCGCTTTCTCCTTTTTTAATAATTATCAGCGACCGTTCAGTTTGCGAGTCCGATGCCGGCGGGAGCCGGAATGAAAACGCATCGATCTTGAAGATAAAGACGGCTACGCACGGCTGCTGATGCACGTTTGGTCGATGTAATAATCGATGTAAACCTCGATAAGATCGAGGAGAGCGAATTAATTTCAGTCTGGTTCGCGATCCTAGATCTTAGCGCGACGCCTCAGCCTCGAAGCCGAGTCCGAGTCATCTTGGAAATTCATCTCGGAAATTATTCGATCCGTGGATCGAAGAGGAGCCATTGCTACCGCCAATGTTAAATCGTTCTAACGACCCCCGCGCGGTTGCAACGGGGTTTCCCCCTCCCCCCACCTGTTTAACAGCCGGACATTAAGGTAATAGCGGGCGTTTTTCAACGGACGATCCTCCATTTCTGTTTCAGGATTCATAAACTGCAACACCGCCAATACACTGCAGTCGCTCGCACAGCTACACGGTGAGTGAAAACTAGTCGTTAATCCCTCCGTCCCTCCGTCCCTCCGTCCCTCCGTCCCTCCGTCCTGCGCCTCCCTCGCATGGGAGGTCGTATTCCGCGTTACGTTTATCGCCAGGAGATGATCGCCGAGGGAGAAGGAGGAGGAGGAGGAGGAGGAGGAGGAGGAGGAGGAGGACCTGGCCTTACGGATTCAATTAAAATTTATCGTCAGCCGTGATGAGCGAGCGGTGCGTGCGTCTTCCTCCTGACACGTTGCGGCGATCGGGTGCCCTCCTCCGCAACGTTCACTTCCTCTTTCCTCGTCGTAACGATCGTAGCGAAGAGGGATCATCCGGGCCGCCGCAAACCTGTACTTTGCCGTGGCGAGCGGTGCCGCGCCGTGCAAAAATACTGTTTTTGATTTAGCGCGCCGCGCCGCGCGCCGTAAATTTCAACTCGAGCGCGAGTGAAGGGTTCGCGCCTTCCAGGCGGCTTCCACGCGGCTTCCACGCGGCTTCCACGCGGCCCTAACGAGAGCCGCGTTATGTAAAAGGCAGATCGGCCGCCGTTAATCGTCCTTGTCGTTTTGTCATTTTTTCATAACATTGCCAAAGTCCGTTTTACTCTTTACCTCCTTTACCTCCTTTACTTGCAAAGGAACAAAGGACTCTTCCCGTTGGCCCCTCTCGGAGAGGGTTGACGATGAGTACGATGTCAGCCGCTGGCCATCGCCGATCCTGCAGATCTCAGCCGCGCGTCTGCCTCCGATCGTAAACATGCCTCGATGCAATTTCTCCGCGCGGTGTTGGTCATTAACGCCACAAAGGCTTAGCGGGAAAGCGGCCGCGCGAAGCGGAGAAAAGAAGGGATTTATTTTCGTAACGACGTGGCGAATCCAAAAGTAGCCGTAGCCTCGGCGGCGTTTCGAATTTCGTTCTCCCTCTCTCGCCTCGGCCGAAGGGGAGGCTGCGTTCCTCTCTGTCGAGGCCGCGATCTGGGATCGCGGCGTGAAATCCGCCACGCGCGCGCGCGCGCGCGGAACGCTCGTAACGCGCGACTCTTATCTTTTTATTGACCAAGATCCTGCGCAGGCCTGCAGCGCAGTGCGAAAAAATTCCACGCGCTCGTCTCGGCGAGATTAACAAGCCGGAGGTGGCGAGTCAGCGAGCTGAGAATTCCTCGATGCGAGAGATAATAATCTGCCTATCGCGGAATAACACAACCGTAAGGAAAGGTCTCAAAATTCGCCGAGGCAAGCCTCGCTTAACAGCCTCGCGCGTATTTCGCTATTCGCCGCACGTTGCCATACGTCACGTCACGTGGGAATAATTCGCAAACGGCCGTCGATGTTCTTCCCTTCCGCGAGCCGCCACAACGGGAACTCGTTTAGCTGGCGAGGACGCCAGCGTCTCTGCTTTACAACTCATTAGTGGTGCATCGGTGCGCGCAGCACCGATCCGGGAAATCTCTGCTCTCCTGAGGTCGAAATTAATAGCCTGCGCCCGAGCAACGTTCGCGACGGACGTTGACACGGACGTTGAGGAACGCCAGAGGAAAAAACGGACACGCGCGTCTCTCCGTCAGCACGCCGGAGCAGACTAATTAAGTAATCCAACGCACGAGGGCCGAGGGCCGAGGGCCGAGGCGGCTTTGCATCCGCGCATGCGCGCCTGCATCGGCTCCGCATCGGCCGCGCGAGTCGGCTCAATGAGGCCCCGATTGTATTCTCCGTCGGCCCGTCCAGAACGGATTTAAATGTTTCATCAAGTCTCATTAAACAGAGCTCGCGCGCGCCACGTGTGGCAACGCCGCCAAACGCGCGCGGAGCCACGTTTCCAGTTCTAACGAGTGCCCTCGAGCGCGGAATTGAATCGCTCGTTTCGGCTCTAGCTTGCTCCCGATGTCACGGTTATACGATGATCGGCAAGCGCCTCTCTCTCTCTCTCTCTCTCTCTCTCTCTCTCTCTCTCTCTCTCTCTCTCTCTCTCTCTCTCCCTCTCTCTCTCTCTGTCTCTGTCATCGTGCGCGTCTCGTCGTCTCGCGAGACGAGAAGGCCAGCGTGCCGCGACCACGTCCGTCTTCCGTTATAAGAAGATATATCTCGTGATACTCCTCGCGTCGCGATACGCTTCGGGCACGTGTAAGCAAGAGAGATGGAGAGAGATCACGCGTATCACCGCGCGTATACGTAACAGTTACGTGCACGTGAGTCAATTCCCGGCCGATGTGTCCGTGCGTAAACGTATACGTGCACGGTCGGCCGGATTAGCATACGTATCGATCCATTGTGGAGAACGTGGAGCCGTCCGCGCCGCTACTTTTCGACGCTACGTCAACTCCGTGTACGGCCCGGATTTTTTCGATACGGTCGGCGGCGAAATCGGCATGCGAGTCGCCGCGTATCGGGCTGCTTTAAGCAGCCGTTGCGACCCGGAGCGGACTTTCCGAGTCCGCGCGAGTTGCGACTTCTTACTCGCGGCCGAATCTGTCCGTTTCCTGATTCAGCGCGTCGCAAAGTCAACAGCGGCGGAAGGCTCGTTATCGCATCGATCGCTAATTGCCGTCGACGCACCGCTCGGATATTCGCGTTGTATTACGGCCGGCCAGGCGCTCCAAGCGGGATCGAATGAGCGAAACGTCGAATATCGCGCGCTCCTTCGGCCGCCAGGAATTCCGCTGACGACGCCTGACGTCGCAGATTTCGCCAGGTGCGGCGCGAATTCTCGCCGCAGGTAGCCGCGACTGAGCGCGCGCCACGCGTTTCCTCTTTGTTCCTCGCGGGGAGAAGCCGGCTTCTTACGGATCGTTGCGCGACTCGACCGCGAGTGCGACACGAATGGCGCATAAATACATAAATTGCGCGTCATCTTAATCGCTCTGCATGCCGGCTGAACGTGAATTTCAATCGGAGCGGGAGGCCTCCAGGCCGCCGCTCGAGTACGCGCGCACTTTGCACCTTTAATGGAACTTGAGGGGAGCGGAGGGGCTCGCTGTTTAAATTCCTGTCAAACTGCTGGAAGCGCGCTCCGATGGACTTGAATATCTTTCACAGCCAAACAAATGTCACATTAGATATATACACTGGATCGCGAGTACAAGCGGCATTCCGCCAATGTTATCGATTCTGTTTCGGACGAGAGAGGGCGAGGGAGAGAGAAAGATATATATATATATATATATATGTACACAGAGAGAGAGAGAGAGAGAGAGAGAGAGAGAGAGAGAGAGAGGGAGGGAGAATCTTCTATCGGCGTTTCCCGGCGGTGTCGTTCCTCCCGCGTGGCCTGAAATTACATGGACATGCATGGCGAACAAGCGCACGCGTGGCAGACACGCTCGAGATCCCGCGATGATGGCCGACGAGGACGATTGTTTGCGCACGGAGCCCTTGCGGAGACGTTAACGGCGTGCACGGCAGGGTATCTCGTGATTAGAGCGAGGCTTTCCGCGGAGACGCGCGTCCGCCGCTTTGTCGGCGGAGAAAATCCCGCTCGGCTTTATCGACTTTTCACGCGGAGAGCCGCGCGAGTGTCGCGGCTCTCTCTTCTCGCGCGGTGTATCCGACATTCATCTCGCATTCTCGCGCGATGCTCATCTCGTGCTACGCTTTCGAGGAATCGAAACTAACGATCGCAGCTAATTAACTCGCCGGGATTCGCGCGCATGCGCGCGCGGAAATTTCGGATCCGCGTTCGGCGCCGCGAACCCTCCAAGCATCGCTTTCTTACGTACGATCGATATCGATCTTACGATACGAGAGTTTGCGATCGATGTATCGCGAACGCGCCTTCGATTCGCGCAACACCGTTTATATATTTATTTATCTTTATCGGAGAGAGAGATCTGTTCGGAGATGAGAGTCGTCGAAAACAAAACAACTTGCTTTAATCGTCCAACGAGTCAACAGTTGCAATATTTGGATACTCGCTCCAAGAAATATCTCGCAAGACACCAAAGACAACCAACTTTGTCGTTCGTTGCAAGCGAACTTTGTTGCGACTTGATCCCTCTGCGATTCATACTCGATATAGCTCGTTTACGTGGAAAACTTTCCGAAAAGCAAGGATGATTCATTAAACGCGACGAGTCCTCGCCATATTCTTCATTCAGCGAGCGAAAAGGCCCTCCGATCGAGAAATCGATTCGCGCGTTCGACCCGACTTTCGTCCGTCTCGCTCGATGCTCGTTCCTCCCGCGACTTTTATCAGACCCTTTTATCAGGTTCTCGACGTCGGGATTACCGACGTCGCTTCCTGGACGACTCGCTTTTACGACTCGCCAAGCTCTGTCCCCGGCAGGCTCGAGTTTCTTGGCACGGGGACGGCGAAGCGTGTTTTCGCAACGGCCGCATAACTGCCGGCGGAATGTTACGCGCCAATGTCCCGATGCTGGTCGCGCCGCTCGGCAAATCGCCGGCGCGAACGAGATGGCACGGGCTCGCTAACGATCCGCGAGAGGCAACGGGCCTCTCTGACCTTTGCCGAGGCGTAAACCCGTAAATCACGACTCGCGCGACTCGGTTAAATCACGCCTACGTGCCCGCGCGCGCGGGCCGGAGCGGATTGAGCGGTTCCTCCTGATCGTCCGGCGATAATAACGTTCGCGCCACGCGGCAGCGCCAGCGGGGTGGGACTGGGGGGGGGGGGGAGTCTTCTTTTTATTATCTCGCGCCATTTATCGCGGCTGGCCGCGCGCGCGCTTGTGTTGTTGTTGTTGTTGTTATTATTATCATTATCATTATTATTCCGAGAGGGTGGGCGGCGACGCGGCGAGGGGGGAGGGAGAGAGAGAGAGAGAGAGAGAGAGAGAGAAGCGACGCGACGGGACACGAGTGCGCGATGTTTATGGCGCTTCTCGCGATCAGCGTCGTTTCCCGCTTTCCAATTTCTCGTTGATCAGCTATTGACCAATTGGTCAGCGATAATCGATAATACGCGCGCGCGTACATGACGCGGCATGATCGCGCGAATGACAATTGCACAGTTGCGGGCCTCTCTCGTTTTATTACAGTCGATTTCCCTTTAGGCGGGACAATATCACGCCCGTTATCTCGCCATCGTGTCTCGCCATAAACCTCTCTCTCTCTCTCTCTCTCTCTCTCTCTCTCTCTCTCTCTCTCTCTTGCATCTCGAGATGCGCGATATATTCGAGGGAATAGACGCGCGCGTGTATATATTCCGCGAGACGGGGATGAAAGTACGGCCGCTGTTTCTCACCCGCTCGGAGACGAGATGCTGCTGTAATCGCGCGGATGCGCCTCGATCATCCCCCTCGCTTCGCGCGGCAGAGACATATGCATATGCGGGGAGAGACAGAGAGAGAGAGAGAGAGAGAGAGAGAGAGAGAGAGAGGGGAGGGAGGTGGCGAAGCGCGGGGGGTTAGCCAGGGTTAGCCGGGCTCCGAGTCGTCGTGGGCATTGCATATTCAGCGGATGCAGATTCCGGGACCGCAACCGGCGAAACAATACATTAATTAGCCGGCCTTTTGCCAAGAGCGAGAGGCTCTCCCTCTCTCTCAGCCTCTCTCTGGCCGCGTTGCCGCGGCCAGATCCCGGCGGGAGTATCCTCCTGCGCGGTTTTAGGCGCCCTCCCTCCCTCTCTCTCTCTCTCTCTCTCTCTCTCTCTCCCTCTCTGCGATCATAAATCCGGGCGACGTTCAATATTTATGGCGGCTGCGGCGGCTCCTCCTCCGTTACTTTAATCTCTACTCGCCCGGAATGCCACCCCACGACGGACGACTCTGCTGCCCCCGCGATCGGAGCGCGAGTCCGCGCGCGATGGCGTCGTACTCTAGAGTTCCCAGAGTACGAGGAGGATACCGGGGAAACGCCTCGACTCGCTTGAGATAACTCGGATCCGCCGATGCGGATCGCCGACGCGCGTAATTAAATTTCACGACGCGCCCTCGCCGAGAGACACCCTCCGCAGGTCCACGTGTCGAGTCTCGATTCTCGATTCTCGGCTCTCGGCGTGGCGCTGAGCCGCGGTCGCGGCTCCGAACGTGAGAGAGACCGCGGCGAGCTATCGCGAGTAACACGCCATTATTCCGAGTGGAGTAATGAGAGCCTGACCGTAATTGGCAAATTACAGTGCTTCGCCCGGCTGATTGGAGGCCGAAGAGCCAGAGTGAGAGCGCGCGATACTCCGTTGAGCCGGCACGTAACGGCGGAAACTTTGGCCACCGCCGGATGCTCGGCTCGTGCGATTTCATCGAGCGAGGAACTTGTCACACTCGCTGTGTCGCCGATTCGATATATCGAGCGTGAGAAACCGCTCTCGATTATTCGGTCAACAGTCCCGACGCGTTTATGTTCGCCTCGATCGTTACTCGCTTCGGCGATAGCAACGGCGCCCCCCGCGCGCGGAATAACCGGCATTACTACGGAGGCTGCCGTAAATCTCTCGCTGGACGCTTGAGAGCGCCTTAAACGTCAATTAAGAGACGCTCTCGGGCAGGCTCCGCCGCGAATTTCACGCTTATTAGCGCCGGCGGATCTATCGACGGATTCCGCGGTATCGATCGGCCCGATCGCGCGGTGCCGCAATCCGCCGGAGTCAAGGCACAAGGTTCCTCTTGTCGTCCCACATTCCTTGCCGTCCTTGGCGGAGCTTTCTTCTCGACAATCGCTGTCATTTCCCTGCACGTCTCACGCGGCTATTCGTTTATCCGAACCCGGCGCCGGGCCTTTGAAAAATGTCGCAACGACTGATCCATCCTCGCGCCGCGTCGCCGTCACTTTGCGCGGATATTTCAGCAATTACTTTATCGCCTCTTGCCTCCTTGCATCACTGCTCGCGCGTCCTCGCGCGAGAAATCAAGATTACTCAAATCCCCGTCTCTCTCTCTCTCTCTCTCTCTCTAGCGCGTGGCGTCCGTCGCCAGATGCTTTCCCGCGCTTAAACCGCGCGAAGGTGCAGTCTGCGATATCTCGACGCGTCCGCAGGTTCGATCGAGAGAATCGGCCAGCTCTGGAACGCGACTTGCTCGAAAGATCGATTCTTCGATTCTATTCTCCGATGGACGAACCGCGAATGCGTGCCCGACTCTCGAACGAGCCACCGGAAAGTCGCCGCTCGAGTGTAACGAGAGCTCGTTCGCGATCTTATTCGAGATCGGACGATCAAGACGCGTTCAGCCCGGAGCTTTTCTGGCAGAACGAGCGTGGCACTTTTTCGGCCATTTTCGTAGGATTCATCGAGGGGGATGTCGCGAACCCAGCGCGCGCGCTTCGAGTATCGTGCCGATTCCTCATCGGCAGCTGCGCGCAGGAAGCGCAACGAATCGATCATGCGATTTACATAATCGATCGGCAGGATTTCGCCCCGCGCATCGCGCGATAATGACGCTTTAATTCTGAAAGCAATGCTCTCTCGAGTCGCTCTTTCGAGCGGCGAGGCTGGCTTCTCTGGTTTTATGGAATTCAACCGCAGGTTTCTCCATCTCCGGCGTCTCTGTCTCTCTCTCTCTCTCTCTCTCTCTCTCTCTCTCTTGCGCGCGCTTCTTCCTCGCCTAACCTGCTTCTTCTTCTTCTTCTTCTTCTTCTTCTGGAGAGACGGAATCGAAGCGAAGCGTCGAAGCAATTAAAATCCCGACGACCACGGCGGGCTTTACGATAATACCGCGACGCAATTAAAGACAATTACCGCACGTTTTCCCTTATTCTTGCCGGCGCGATCACGCGACACGATCTGCATCGTGAACTACTTTTACCGAGAGAGAATAGATAGCGGCGCTGATGCCGTAACGCGCCTCGGACGCACGCGCGCGCTGACAACAGAGAGCAGCGGGCTCCGCTTCTCTCTCGCCTCTCTCTTTCTCTCTCTCTCTCGCGCGCCCAACAGTGGACGGTGGTTCCTCGATACAGCGCCGACCTTGATAAGCTCTTGCGAAACGAGGAATCATGAGACATGGCTCCCGTGAGTACTCCTCGGAACATGCGGAATCCCATGGAATTCCGTTGACGATGATCTTCATCCGAGCCGATTGCGAGCTGACCGCGAATGACCGATGATTGGCGATTCTTTCCACAGAGTTCCACGGCTGGGAAATTCGAGCGAGGATTTCGTCGGCTGCAATTAATTCCCGAATTTTCGTTCCCCAAAACTCTCGTCTGTTCTGCCCTCGTTCCCCTCGTTCGTCGGCTGTTTGTAAATATCGCGAATCGCGTCTGCGCGCGGGGGAGGGAGGGGATCGCGTCCGCGCGGGAACTTTCGATGACGGGGATAATTGGAACGGGCGACCGAGATCGCCGCTCTATTTCTCTCTCTTTCATCATTCGAATGTCGGAGGACGCTGAAGGAGAAGCCGGCACTCCGATCGCTCGATCGCGGCAGGCCGCAGGCATCCAAGGCGTTATCGCGATATCGCGATAATGGAGGTCTGAAGCGGCAGTCTGCTCGGCAAATAACGCGATCGCGGAGGCACTCGAGATTTCAATCGGCGCTTTCAATGGCGCGACGCCAGGCTGCGGGAAGCGGCGTTTCTATGTTGCGACGCGCGTATCATTCGAACGCGAGGGAGACGCGCGTTTTCGAAAGTGAGAGCGAAAATGGAGACACGGCGGCGAGATTCCGCGGCTCGTAGCGGTTATCATCTTGGCGTTGAGGCATCGGCGTTTATCGCTCGATGCTCGCTATAGTACGCGACCCTGTACTTTAATTATTTCCCGGCCCCAGAAGAAACTCGAATCGGCGCATCTCGATGTCGCCTGAGATAACGCGCGATAACAAAGAACACGTCACAGACGAAAAAAGTCTCAGCCTTCGGCCGCACAGTTATCAATTTATTCCGGCTACTCGCGACTAGCGATAATTAAAGAGACGATACTAAGAGAGAGAGAGAGAGAGAGAGAGAGAGAGAGAGAGAGAGAGAGAGAGAGAGAGAGAGAGAGAGAGAGAGATCTGAAACGAGGCAGAGGCCAGTTTCTCAGATATTTTATAAGCGTCAGAATACGCGTTCGGCTATTAAGAGTGGTGACTCTCGCGCAAAGCTGCGAAGCGGGAAAGCAGAAGAGAGACAAGAGAGAGAGAGAGAGAGAGAGAGAGAGAGAGAGAGAGAGAGAGAGAGAGAGAGAGGAGACGGGAGGAGGAAATAAAATATCACGAGCGAGCGCGGCGAGGAGGAGACGGCAAAATCGAGAGGCGCACCTGCAAAGTAAATCTCGCTTATCTTATCCGAGATAGCTGCCGCGTCGCGATCGCGAGAGATCGCCACACGAACGGGAGATCCGCTGATCGACGAAAACGTGGATCATTACGGATATTGCTCGCTAGCACCACGTGCTCGGGCTCAAGATTTCTGGCCGCCGCCGGTCCGTGGGTGCTGCTCGAGTGAAAGCGAGAGAGACCTTGCGCTCTCGACGTCGTCAAGGCCGGACGGCGTCGGCTGCGCTGGATCGGCTCGAAATTGATCGCCTTCTCTCCTTTCTCTCTCTCTCTCTCTCTCTCTCTCTCTCTCTCTCTCTCTCTCTCTCTCTCTCTCTCTCTTTCTCGAGCGGGATTCGAGGCAGACGAGCGAAAACCGCGGAAATCCACCGCTGGAGAACGAGCACTCGCACTCGGCATCTCTTCAGCTTCGGCGCTCCCTCGCGTAAGCAAGGAGTGGCCAGACGCGGATCCGCTTCGGTGTCTCGCCGGGATGAGCAGCGGCCTCTTCGGCCTCTTCGGCCTCTCAAATGTCGCGCGGCCTCCCCTTCCCCCTCCTCCCCCCTCCCCCTCCCCTCGCCGCCCTTTATTCTGCCGGTCGGCGTGCACGCGACGTCCCGCGGTTTCGGTTGCACAAGACCACCGAAAGGTCAAGAGAGCAACTCGCGCGCCGCGGATTCCCCCTCCCCGGCTGCTGCGCACGCATCCGATCGCTTCTGCTCTATCCGGGGCACAAGTGCAAAGTGCATTCGGTGCATTCGGATTTTCCGAGAAGGTTCTATCGATCTTGCCGCTTTGCGCTGTCTTCACTCGGCGCCTCAGCGCCGTGGAAATCGTATCGATCGTTCGGCTGCTGACGATGACGATGCTCTTTCAATCAAGAGAGGAGATCCGAGATCCGGAAGAACGCGGAGGCAGTAGAGATACGAGTGCTGAGATTGCTGCTCCAAAGTAATTCCGCGTCACGCAGTTTCGCCGCGATGAAAATAGACGACAGCGGGATTATTCCGAGCGATCTTCGGCGCAAAGTCTCGTTATCTCGCGTGCGCTGATAAGCGCGTACGCGAAAGTCAAACGCCAGAGGCGGAAAGAGGCAGGCAACAGCGCGAGCTGGAGAGCAGTCCTGGAGGATCACGAGGGACCATCGCCAGGGAACTCGGTTTGAGCGGCGCAGTCGCGAATGCGCGCGTCATCCACGGAATCCTCCGTCCAGAGGACGGAAGAGGAGACGGAGCCATCCCAACGCACGCCTGTCTTGTCGGCCGTCCGTCAAGCGGCTCGCGTTTACTGCTGTTTGCAAATCAAGTCGCCCGACAGGCAATTAGCGGGCCCCGCGAAAAATCGAGCTCGTCGTGGGAACGCCGCGGAGGTGCGAACGCGGCCGATCACGACGCGTCATCATGAGAAACTGACGGCCAGTCGGATTTTTCTTCTCTCTGAGAGAGAGAGAGAGAGAGAGAGAGAGAGAGAGAGAGAGAGAGAGAGAAGCGCGTGCAGGAGAGACAGCCGGACAGTGTTCTTCGATTGATTGAAGAAGAGAAAAATTCCCGATCGCGATCGAGATCGAGATCGCACAAATTCGTAATTTTTCGGCGTGCAGCGTTTCCGTTTTAAGGGAAATTTTCGATAGGACGAACGGAAACGGAGGGACCCAGGAACCGCAGGGGGGAGGGTTTTCAAGGATCGGCGGATGAAATTAGGAAGAGAAAGAGACGCTCTCCGTTCCACTCGAAATCTCTCGTTCCAGAATGCAAATCAACTATATATATATATATATATATATATATATATATATATATATATATATATATACGGCACGTTTGTCGTCTTTATCTTTTGTACTTCCGCGCCACTTTTGGGCCTTTCAGCTCGCGCAGTTACATCTCGTTATAAATTTCGCCCGGCGAGCAGCGGCGAGCGAGAAAAGAATCCGTTAGTGCGGAGCGACAGGGAGACGGACAGGAACGCGGGGCGAATTGGATTTTAAATGAAAGACTCGCTCACTAATTTACCGCCGCTCGTTTCAATTTACTCCAGCGGCCCTCCCTCCCTCCCTCCCTCCCTCCCACTGTCGTTCCGGTGCGGCTCCGGCTTCACGGCTGGCCGCGGCCTCCCCGCAACGGAAGGTTTTTTCGACACGGAGTCTCATCGTCGTCCCGCGCTTCTTCGTCGTCGTCGCTCGGACAGAAAATCGAGTTTCTCTCCATACGTCGCGCCCTGGCCGCGACCTAGTCTCCAATCTCAACCCGAACTTCTTGCCCCTTCCGTCGATCGTCCCGCGTCTCGGCCCCGACGCGAGACCCTAATTCGACGCGGCTTCCTCCGTAGGTCGTAAATAATCGCGTCATTTCTCGAGCCCATTGCTTTTCCTCACGCTAATCCCGCTCACCCCTCGCCCGGCTAGTTTGACAGTCACACAGCTGACGCGGCTGTCGCGACACGCCGCAGGGGGGTCGCGAGCACCCCGTCTAGCCCCTGCGTGGCCAGGGGTGAGATTCCATCGACGATGACGATGACGATGAGGAGGACGGCGGCGGGGGCGAGGCGAGCACTTGAGACGCGCGCTCATTAATTCTCCGCGGGATTCTCAAAAGCCCGTTGATAAGCCCGCAATTAGAAAATCTGTCTGGTGCGTTAAGGGGTCGCGCGCGCTTGGACGTCGCGCTTACCCCGCGAGGGGTAAAAGTGGCCGGCTTCGCATCGCCGGTAACATTTTAATTGCCGGCCCGCCCTCCAGGCCATTAACGTTAGCTGGAGGTCGCGACGAACGACCGGCTCTGCCGTTATTACTTCCTCAGGGCTGTCGTTGAAAAAGCCTCAAGCGCCTCGGCAGGATTAATTAATTGCGTGTCGCGCTTTAATCAGCGGACCACCAGCCGTTCCACCCGTTAGAGGTTACCAGTTTTCCGCTTAATCCCGCGTAGGCAGCTTCGTTAGCCGAGATCTCAGATGCACCGTGCGCCGCGAGCGTGCACTCGCGCTCGCGATATCCGCGTAACGACCGGCGGCGGAATGGTCTCTCCTGGTAAAAGGTAAGAGCTCTATCGTGCTCTCTCGCGGGGAAAGTACGGCGTGCGACGACGCCGTGCAGGAAAGTAAGCGCGAGCGTGAACGTCGAAGCGGAAGCGCACTCGGGAGCGGGAGCGCGAATCCGATTCACCCTCTCGCTGCGACATCCAACTCATCTATCTCCACTGCGCCGCCGCAAATGAGCCGGAGAGGGGATAGACGGAGATGCAGAATTCTATGGGCGCGCGTTAGCTTAGATCGGAGGCTCTCTTCTAGAGGCGCGGCGTGACCCGTCGACGTGACGACAAGACGAGACAGATTTTCACGCCTTTCCCTGCCTCGCCTCTTACGTCAGCGGATGGACGGATTCGAGATTCATTCGATCGAGCGCGCCCTTACATCCGGCCGCTGCTGCGTGGGAACGCCGCGCGGAATAGCCGCCGAAGAGCGGAGGAGAATACGCGCGCCGCCTTCTCGCGCGGGGGAGGGGGGAGGAGGGTCTTCCGGCCGGTTATGACGCGGCGGCGCGAGTCACGGCGGCGGGAGAGCTCGCTCGATCGCGCCGCGTTTCCGGTTTCCGAGAGCTCCCCCGAGCTCGCTGCGTCGCTGCATCGCCGGTCCATTTGCTGCAGCATCACGCGTGGATCCCCGGGCGGATCTCGAGCGGACGCCCGTCGACCGTGTCGATTGATCGACGACGGAGGTCGATCTGCTCTCTTAGCATGTAGTACGGAGCGAATCGACGAGCGTTCGCGACGATTCACGCGTGATCGAGCGGAGACATCGGCAGTGGACGATGACATTCGCGCTGTTCGCGCGAGCTGTAAATCATCTCTTCGCGGGACATCATTATGCAAATTGCCGTGGTAGCTCGTCGTGCTTTTATCACGCTCGGATTATACGATGGACGCGCGATGGAAATCCGTCATCGCTTTAATTCGTCATTAAGCGTCATACCGCCGGAATATACCAGATATCATCCAGATGCTGCGCAACATCGCGCGCAAATGTCGAAGCGATGCGCGATCGATGCACCTTGCAGCGATACGTCGCGTCTCCTCGCGATCCCATGATCTTTCGCGGATCTTTTGCCTTTGCCACCCACGCGTAGTCAGCTTTGCATTTTCCATCCAGCGTCTTCCGCCCTTATCTCCGCGATGCTTGCCCTTCACGCGTCACGAGTCTGCACAGTCGAGGGTCCGCCGTTTCGACGAGGAGTGCTTTTTTTCTCTCGCCTTGCCGCTTGCAAAGCGTATGCGAGCGTCGTCGGGCCGAAATGTCGTCTAGCCGGGGTGTCATCGTCCTCTGCTCTGATGAGCGCGGGTCCAATTTGCCGCGAATCGGGCCACGAGACGAGAGACTGAGCCTTGAAGACTTGTGGAGCGTGACTGCGGCCGACGAGGGACAAAGTCAACAGGTTGCTGACCATTTAACGCGGCTAAGCGAATAAGCATCTTCGAGACGCTCGTACGTGTAAAATGTAAAATCATTTCTGCAGGATCCATTGTCTTTCTTCTTGGGATTCTATTCTATACGACTATAATCTGCATCTGCATCCAGCGTGATGTTAATATCCAAGTTTCGCACCAAGATTTTGGAAGCCCGCAGGCCTGTTTTCCATTCTTTGCGATTTTTGCGAACCGTTTCTCATCCCGTTTACACCCTCCATGCTCCTCTCCCGATTCTTCTTCCGACATCTGTTGCACATGTTGCACCTTAATTCCGCAGTTGTTAACAGGCGTTTCCGCTCTTGTGTCGTCCCAAGTTGTGTACATCCCTGAGCTCCTTGAGCTCGTGTGCTCGCTTGCTCCAAATCACGCGATCCATTACATCCATTTTCTGATCTCGCGTCATCTCGTTGGAATCGAGTCTCCTCGATCCTGCTCTAGCTCGGGGATCATCGGAAGACGATGATTCGCGCTCGCGACGCTGCTCGCGCCGCCGTTGCGCCTTATTTATAGCCGGACGCTGGCCGGACGTTCGGCGGCTGGAAACAGCGAAATACGCGCGACGACGAGCCGTCGTTTCCGTAAATCGTCCCGCCCTCTGGCAAATTGAATTTCTGATGTCGCGAGGGACGAGCGAGCGCCACCATCGGCGGACAATCCTTGAGGAGTCAATCCCTCGAAGCTTATCTGAAATTAAATCGCTAGCCACCGGACGGTGGCGGCCGGAGCCGGCGAGGGAGCGAGAAAAAGACGAGGGCTGCGGGGGGGGGGGAGAAGCCGGAAAGCCGCCGAATGAAATTCCGGGGTGTTACGTGTCCGTCGTAGGGCGGCGGCCTTCGTGAGAGACGAAGCGTTCGTTACGAGGTAACCCCAACCCCCCCCCCCCCCAGTGGACGATTATTACGATAAAGCGGATTCCGCGCCGCCCGCCTGCCTACCTCCCCTCCCGCTTCCGCTCGTCGCCTCAAATTGGGATTAGCCGCGCGAGCGGCCTCGCGTTTCCTCGGCGAGGAACTTTCAGCGCGCGTCTCTCCCCTCGTGGAGGCGTGGAGGAGCGTATTTTCGGCTCCGCCGCTTCGCGACGAATCCCCTCCTCCCCGCGCGCGGCCGTCCTGAAACTCCTGTCGGCGCGAGAGGGGGAGGGGGGAGAGGGGAGAGGCGACACGGATGGACTCCGATGCGAGACGCGCGCCGGGCGCGCTCCTCGTCCCGGGAATAATTGATTTAGTTTGACGGCACGCGTTTGGGAGAGACGCGGCGACACGCGGACGGGGCGAGACCGATGGATAAATTAATCAATCAGCCTCCGATCGGGAGAGATCAGCACGGAGAGGTGAATTATTCGAGCGAGGAGCGATCGTTGAAGCCGGAGGGAGGAGAGGGTAGGAGAGAAGCGACGCTGTGGGATGCATCGGAAGGATGCAGAAGAGGGCAATGCCTCCTTCGACTACAGCTTTCCCCCTGTCTCTCCTCCCCGCTGCCTTTGCGACCGCTTTATCAGCGACAGCGACGCCGACAGAGACGCGGGGATTAGTTATGAATTAAGGTCGAGGGTAATGAGATATCGGCGGCGAAATCGCTGCTAATAATACGCCAACGGGGACGGCCGTGTCGGCTGAATCGCGATTTGTCGCGCGCCGATCGATCATACGCTCGGCCGGAGTCGTTCCGTGAACAATCGCGAGCCCGCGATTGTTTTCCAAGCCGACCCGCGCGATCGAGCGACGACGACGACGACGGCGAGCGTCCATTGCTGATTTACGATTGCGGTATCGAGATAGAGAATCGTGCGTGGACGCGTTACGTGACTTTGTCGCGGGCTCGCGCATGCGGCTCGTAAGAACTCGCGTGACCAGTTCGCCACCCTCGAAAATCACTCCTCGGCTTCGAGGGTCGAGTGACCGGCGATRGGGKTWCGSCCACGAACGTTCCTATTTTTACGTTGATTAAACCCCCCCCCCCCCCGCGCGCGCGCGCGCGCCCGTTTGTATCCCGCTTTGTATTCCGAACAGCCCGACAGCGTCGGGCTAAAGTAAACTTTCGTTTCGTGCAGCGGACAGCGGGCTATCCTTATTAAGTCCGGTTATGCTGCGGCGACGACGGGGGGGGGGAGTGGGTGGAGAGGGAGAGAGGCAGTGTAGGGAGAGTCGGGGGTTGGGAATAAATTTGCTGGCTCCCAGAAGGCGGCGGCTCCCGATATTAAATCGTACAATATCGATGCGCGGACACCCGCGGGAGCGATGTCCGTCTACGAACCGCACGAGTTCTCTCTCTCTCTCTCTCTCTCTCTCTCTTGCATGATGATCTCGATCTTGCTCGATGTTTGTCCTCCCGCGCGGATCGAAGGACCGAAGGACCGAAGGACCGAAGGACCTTCTTTCTCGCGCGACGACATCGCGCTAAAACCTATCATCGGGGCGGGGGGGGGGGGGGGGGGGCTCGCCGAGCTTTCGGGGAATGCGATTAATTAGCCGCGCGTCAATTGAACCTTCGACGGAGGACGTCAGTTCCGGCGACGGTCCAATTATGTCGCCGCCGGGCGGCCGCGGGAAAGCTGCCCGATGAAATGACAGGGGGCGGGGGAGGGGTGCTTCAGTTATTAATGAACTTAGGAAGCCGGCGAGCGACGAGCGAGGACGAGCATCAAGAGCGAAAGGGAGGAGGCGGCTGTTGTTCGTTCCGATGCGGGGGGATGAAACGGGCCGAGCGAATCAACCCCTAATGAAACCGTATTCCGTGGAATGCACGAAATCGCCGAAATCGTGTGAGAATACGGCGAAAATGTTTATGGCAGTTTCGGGATTAAAGTTCGTTGCTCCGGTCGCCTCTGCGTTCAATCAAGGGACGCGTAATTTCTATTGCTCGTTATTCACAGGCTTATTCGTGAACGATTTACGATCCACCGAGGAGAAAGGGGATGCGATTTTTGCACGGTTGAAGGGCCGGCCGATTATATCCGCGTAATGGCGGGCCGTTAGGAATTTATGGACTCGCGGGGTGCTTCACTCCTTGGACTACTTGGCGGAGCAACCCCTCTCTCTCTCTCCAGTCGAGGCGGCCCTCGCGATAATCAAGGCTTATATATATATACACGCGTATTTAATAATCTCGCGCGCGCACGGCAGCCCTTTCAGCTGCGGAGCCGCCTGCGGAATTAACCGCCGCGATACTGGATACTCGGCGGCGTTATCCTCGAGAATTTACCGAACGCGATGCACGTGCTGGCGGCTTTATCAGCTTCCGTGCAGGGCGCGCGATATAAGTTAACGACGTCGCGCAATGTTGGCGTACTCGCGCGTACGCGCGTGCTGCAGTCAGTCGCGTGACGCACGTGGCGGCGAAGGGCGACGAAGGGCCGGAGCGCATTAGGCCGAAGCGAGGAGGGAAACAATCTCGTGGGCCCTCGCGGTTCCTTTCCCGAGCGCGGTCGGGACGATGGACGCGGCGATACACGTTTCAAAGGCACTCTGCCGACAGCAGAGCACGCGGCACGCGGCTCGACGATTTCCGGATCGAGGAAATTGTGGGAAATTGTGTACTCGGGGCGGCGAGTGTACTCGACGAGTGCATTGACGATCCTAGGAGGATAACGCCTTTAACGCCTGGGAATATGATCGTTACGTAACGTCGAGCGTTTACGTTCCCGTAACATTGTCAGGAGGCGTTATTCGGGATTTATTCTTGCCGCTGTACGATATGGGGTGGATATAATGTAGATTTCATGTTTGCCAATTAAATGCCTCCGCTGGAGAGCATCGAGCAAGTTCGAGCTTTTAACGAAACGGACGAACGGAGAACGAGGGAGAGGACTAATGATAAAAAAAAAGTTGGGGAGAAGCTAGCGCCATGGTACGCCCTGGTGGCAGGCAGGGGGTCGGCGAGACTCTAGGAAAATACTGTGGGGTTAGCGGGGGTCGCGTGAGGGGACCCCGTGTCCCCGGAGGGGATAGAATGCCTGGAAAAGGGCATTCACCTCGGTAACGCGCGCACGCACACACGCGACACTATTCCGCTTCGGCTCCATTATGCATGTTTCGGGCATGGTGGTAGTTGGTCAAATACTCACCCGGGGCATGCAGGCCGAGGGGACAGAAAGAGGGGGAGAGAGAGAGAGAGAGAGAGAGAGAGAGAGAGAGAGAGAGAGAGAGAGAGAGGGAGGGAGTAGACGGAGCGTTTCACCGTTTTTCGTGCATACGCTTCAATATCTTCAGCCAAGCCCCGACGATCCCCTTTCTTCGCGATGCCACCCCATCAGCCCCACGGCTCTCTACGCATCCCTCCGACCCTTGCCGAGGCTTGCCCGCCGCAGGGTTTGTTTTACTCGACAGTGTACTCGACAGTCTGGCTGTACGTCGATCGATTTATCTTGTTTTACAAGGAGCTGCTTGAAGCCGCCGACGAATAATGGAGCAAACTCCAGGAGAGGCAGGGAAATTAGTATCACCGAAGCCGCGCGCTCCCTTGTCTCCCTCATTTCCCTCATTGGATTCTGTCGGCGCGCCTCGCACACATGCGCGACAAACAGGCGTGACAAGTGCCGTGTGTACGATGTACGATATATCACGCGACGTGATGGAGATGGCGCAGGGACAGAATCTTTAATTCCACGATCGGGGTGGACTGCGGCGGTTCCGCAGCGTCGCATATCGCGTACCGCGGCGGGACGCTAAACCACTGACACACATATCCGGCGGCGGCGGCGGCCTGCCCTGCCCCCCCACTCCCACTCCCGCCGCCGCCCCTCGCCGCGTGTGCGAGACGAGACGTACCCCACACGAGTCAGCCGGCGGTGCCACGTGTGTGTGCGCGCGCGCGCGCGTATCTTCCCGCTAATGGAACAGCCGGCACGCAGAGGCGATCCTTCATCCCCGGATGCGTTTTTCTGCCGTTTCCGCGGCTGCTTCCGCGCAGAAGGAACGAAATGCCGCCTCTGGGCTGGGATTCAGGCCGGCGGCTGCGAGCTCTCCCGCGGCTTCCGCGCTAACGGCTGGCCGCGAAAGGGCGATTCGTTTCATCCGAGCGCGGCATGGAGGAGGTCGCGAGCCGACGAGGAGGTCCATTAATCGTTCTCGCGTTCCCGGCAACATTGACGAGTCCGCCGTAAGCTTCTGCCCTTCCGCCCGCCAGAACGGGAGATTGCCGGCCGACAGGCTGCACGATAACTTTGATTCCCGAGACGCGACCTTTGCCTCCGCGCTTTCGAGGCCTGCGAGATCCGTTCCCGTTCACGAAATCGCGTCGTAGCAGCACGTGCCTCCCCGTCTCCCCCGTGACACGTGTTGGCCCCCATAATACAGCGGATCGTGAATAATCGCTCGCGCGCGATGTCCACCCACGCGTGTGCCATACGCCGGCTACCTGTACCTCGACCTTATCGGTACAAGTCGCGTTAAGGAAGGCTCGCTTCCGGCCGCCTCGGGTTTCGCGGTTCGACGAACGATTATCGCCTTCGAGAGCGGGCGACCGGTTTGCGGAATTGGACGAACGGGCTCTTCGGCTTTCGGTGTGCCGCGCGATGAATCAGCGTCCCTTGATGTTCGTTCTGGAAAATCTAGCGCAAGACGGCGCTACGCGGCGCGGCGTACTTTAGCAGATGACTTTAGCAGATGACTCYCCCCCCCCCCCCCCCCSCCSCCSCCGCCSCCGCCSCCGCGGCCATTGTTTCCTCGCGGATTTACCGGAGCGGCGAGCATTGTCGAGCGCCCACCCGTAGCCGTTTTGCCACGGCGCTAAATGGCACGGCGCATCGAGCAAGGTGCAGCTTGCACCTGTAACCAACCGCTCGCGCGATCGCGCTCCAGATCGCAGCCCGAAATTGCTGCCGTTTTATTGTCGGCCGACCGCATCGGGCGACGAGACTGCAGCGTACTGCACCGCGTGCAATTTCGTTGCATCACCCAGATGCACACGGCTACGCGTACGGGTGAAGCGAGGCCGGGCATTACCGGGGCGGGAGGGAGGGAGGAGGGTTAGCTGGAGGCGGAAGGTCGGCGGGCGCAGCGAGGGTTGATGGTGGGCGCCGAGCGGGTGCAGAGCCGGGAAATGGAGAGAGAGAGAGAGAGAGAGAGAGAGAGAGAGAGAGAGAGAGAGAGAGAGAGAGAGAGAG
>JAHMML010000025.1:1511966-1529144 GCA_020341155.1 Eciton burchellii | reverse complement strand
AGAACTACCTGTAATATTGATCCGTAGCGTTCTCTCCCTCCCTCCCTCCCTCTCTCTCTCTCTCTTTCTCTCTCTCTCTCTCTCTCTCTCTCTCTCTCTCTCTCTCTCTCTCTCTCTCTTTCTCTCTCTCTCTCTCTCTCTCTCTGCGTTAGAGTATTCCATAACTGTCGTCGTTGAAACGAAGGCATCGCCTTCCGTGCGTATCTTAGCTTCGTGGCTGGCGATCCCCGGGGCCCTCTTCTCCTTCCCCTTTTTATTTCGAGGTGACCCGGCGGTGAGACAGCGATGAAAAGGGTGCGCGCGACCCGTCGCGATCGTCCTCGCATGTCGGGACGTCGATGTGTACGAAAATAACGTGGCAGTATTATATCAGCGTATTCGCGTGCCGTTTAATCCGTCGTGAGAAAAAGATTCGCAATCATCGAATTACGGTGAAACCTTGGCGTACGCGAGTCTGCCAATGATCGCAGGCGGGTTTTTCCGAGAGTCTCTCTGATGTTGGCCAAAGTAAATCTGCCAAATTGCGAGAGTGATTTGCAGAGTTTCGTTGGACGAAACTTGATTGGTCGGATTCTACATGGGTGACTCTTGGCGAGTCTCGCAAAGATCTCTAGATCCGCGAGATACGATGTAATAAGAACATTTCATTATTTTTCCGCACAGTTTTCAGGCCAGAGGAAAGCGAGCCACGGTGAGCTTACCCGCTTTCTCTTTCTCGTTTCATACAGCGGATTACAGTTGATGGATCCGTTATGGGAGTAGATAAACACGCGCGTCCGCATGTCGGACCTTCCCATCCTTCGTGTTCCAAGTGCTGTGTCGCGCGGGGGAAGGCTACAGTTCAGTTCAGTTTATTCTCCCCCTTTGATCATCTCGTGATCCGTCCGAGTGCGGATCGGAAACGCGCCACTAAAGCAGTCGGGCACAGTTTCTGTTCCTGGCTACAAAGTTACCCGCCGCGGGGCATCCCCTTCCCTAAGGGAAAGGAACCATGACGATTGTCCATGCCGGCGGACTTGTGAGTGATCGAGGCGACGAGAGTAGCTTTCCATTATCGCAATCGCGATGTTAATCACGTGTCCCCGTCACGGCGCGAATTAACTGTCCATTAACTGTACTCGAGCCGGCATCGATGCCGGCATGATGGAGAGGACGAAGAGTGCATTCCTCCTTCCGGCGATGTCGCGTCGCGAAGGTGCTCGGGAGACATCCGGGAGGACGCCGGCTCGAGCTGATAATGAAACGGCGAACGACTTCCTGGGAACAGCTACGCGTTGCCTTTAACCTATGCGTTGCCTGACCCCTAACTCATCCCCCGGCGAATGGCTGACGGCACTGCGACGAGGGTGCACCGGGTGCACCTCCTGCCGAGAGAGAGAGAGAGAGGGGACACCTTTCTTTCTCTCTTTTTTTCCTCTCCTTTCTTCTTTCCCTTATTATCGCATTAGCATCAGCATTAACATACAATGTACGCGTCGCGTTCTCCTTTCTCCCTCCCTCCCGCCCCTGTCGCCAGTTCAGAAACGCGCCTCGCGCCGCGTTCTCCCATTCGCCAATTAGCGACAATTCGGCCTTCGATGTCGGAACGGCCGCGAGCGAGCTTTCCTCGCGCGAGAGGCACGCCGATCCCCGTTATCTCCTCTTCCCGATAGCACCCGTGAGAGGAGACGAGAGTGGACCAATGTCCGGCGCGTTCTGACACGTTAAATGTTTTATTGCCGCCGTTCGCAACGGCGATTTCTCTGTCGCGGGCGCGCGCCATCAGGGACTGACGCGCTCGGATCACTTGTGCCGATAACGAGGTCCTCTCCGTTCTCCATTTTCTCTCCTTTCTCAAGTGACTCTTGAACTTTAAGCGGCCTTCCGCGGCTGATCAATAATTTAATCTTTCGCCCCGCCGCGTATCTTTGTTGTATTTAAATCTTCCTTTCTGTGGCAACTTACGAAAGCCCGAGCGAGGCTCGGGCTCAGCCTCGCGCCGGGATTGACCAATAAATCGCGCGATTCGCGATCGATCGCGATCGCGTCGATCCGACACGCCGTATTGCCAGGCGATTCCTCGATAATGCCGGTAACAAGAGCGCATTCGAGATCAACCGCTCGCTCGCTCGCTGAAATGCCAGCTCGATCGATCGGAAGAACGCGCAATGATGAGGACTCGTGCCATTTCGTGGCCGGCGAATTCTCATGCGCGCACACATGCGCGCACTCGATAGATTCCCGCACGCGGATCGCACGTGCCGCCGTCACCGGCATCGAGAGTGGCTTCTGTTTTCACAATAACCGGTCGTCCTTAAGAGGCGCCTTTTCAGATGTAATTCCACGCGACCAGGCACACACACAGAGAGAAAGAGAGAGAGAGAGTCGTCAATCGGCTCGACGGATTCACTTTCCTTTGCTTTTTCGCGGCGTTCCCGAGCGACACGCGCGTTTCTCAAGCCGCTGTCAGCTGCGTGCGGCACGCGTCCGCGTTAAGCAAATTGACGGCGTCAAATTTACGCCTCGTCGTTTCGTTGCTGCGTCCCGCAGCCGCTGCCGCATCGCGCGCGTGTCGTGTCGCAATCGGCACTCGAGATTCTAATGCAACGCGCTGACGATCTCTAATCAATGGCCGAGCGGGGACGGTGCCGTTTCTCTTTCCTCCTCCTCGATTAAGGGTCCTCCGTCGCGAGACGCGAGACCTCGTTAATTCAAACCGATTCAACCGTAGAACGAGGGATGATGGGGGGAGGTAGCGCCGCGGAGCCGAAGAGCGAGAAAAAGCGCGCGCGCGCGCGCGAGAGAGAGAGAGAGAGAGAGAGAGAGAGGGGGGGGTAGAATTAACGTGAATAATTTCGCGTTAAACGATGGAAACGGGGTCGTCGAAGCCCCACCGTCGTTGCCCTCGTCTCCCTCTCCCCGTTCGTCGGTGAACGATATCCCGCGCCCCCGCCCTCCCGGCGAGATCTCAGCGCTGAAATACGAGCGCGCGACTGCTAACCCTCCCTCGGCAGAACGAGCTGGAGCACTCTAGATACTTGTAAGGCTTTCGCCAACCCCTTCCAGCCGAGCACTCGACCTCTCGCTCCCTCTCCCTCTGTCTCGTTCGTCTTCACGATCGTTAGGAGCGATCAAAGTGACTCGCTCGCTCGCTGAACTGCCTCGCCCGATCACGGTCAATCGCCCGTGAGGCGATTCCCTTCCGGGCGCGGATTGAAATCGCGATTGAAGGGCGCATCTCGACGCTAATTCCGCTTCCTCTCCTCTCCTCCTTCCTTCCTTCCTCCTCTTCGATGCTTAAAAGTGGGAGAGGTCGAACGCGCAGCATCGTTATCCGGGCTGAGCCGGCTCGACGCGGGCTTTGACACACGCGACCGTGAATTAACATAAAAATTGAATCACCTCAGGGCTCAGCGTTGCGAGCTCGGCTCGAAAAGAGGGAAGCGTTGTTTCCTTCGCGTGCGAAATCCCACGAGCGGGACGTTGATCCGCAGAGTGAGATTCGACGAGGTTCTGTTTGCGCAACGTGCAATCAATCCGAAAGAAGAGAGCGCTCTCGCTGGCCAGAGCACTGGTCCCTTGCCTCGAAAAATGAGATCGTTTAAATGCACCGATGTTAACGAGGCTAATCGGCTTTGGAGACGTCGCGTGGCTTAATTCGCTGGATTACGGTAATGCCATCGCGTTCGTTACGCGCGACGCCCTCGGAAAAGGTACCTTATCGTTATTGGCATTGGCGTGCGCGATCTCGGCTATCCGATAGCCGAGATAAATCGATTGCACGTGGGACCGACCCCCCTGCTTCCACTTTGCTGCGGATCCGAAATCGCGGGGATTAACCGAATAAGGCGTAACGACCCAATTCCAAATACATGTATCGGAAAATAGGATGTACGGCCAGCGGTCGCGCGATTCAATCTGATCGGCCGTGTTGGGTCTGTCGACCTCCGATGTAGGAGCTCCTGATCGCGTCTAACCGGGCAAAGGGCCCCGGAAAAGGGGCGATATTTGCGGAAACGCACGCGCGTGAACACTCGAGGAGATATTGTTTCGTATCTCGACGTGCCGGACGACCGCGTCATCGTGTGCCATCGCTTGCTTCTCCGTGTCTCGTATCGTAAAACAATCTCCCTTTTGTCTCCATGGACTCCCATGATCGTCTATCATCGTCTATCCGGAGTGAATTCGATGACTCAATAAGTCGTTCGATCGACGTTGTCTCCACGTCCGTCTCCGCGAGCTCCCGACACTTTAGCTGTCCTTGTCTTATTCCTCTATGTTATAACCTCTGTGTCCTTGCAAAGGCACGGATTAACTGAAGAATGTTTGTGGAAGTGGGGACAGACAAGAGATGACACGTTGCGACTCGCGGCCGAGTTTTCATCGACATTCCGTTAGTAGCCGCGCTAGGGTACGGTGGTTTTCCTGATCTCGGTTGGTTTATCCTGGCCCACGCAATTCGATTTGTGTTTTCTTTTGATTCTTGTAAGTCGTGTTTTAAGCTTCAAGTATTAATAACGCGTTATATTCCCTTCGTCGTCTTGAACGTTATTTTAAATAGAACCGAACATGTTCCATCGTTTATATTCAACATTCAACCTTCTCCCGCGATCCTCGAGGAAGCTTGCATCATCATCGACGACACCTGAATCGACTACACGGTGAATCGTACTTGCTACTCGTTTGGTAAGCTTAACTCTTATATATCCCCTCGATATATTACCCTCGATCGCGGGCTATCGCACGATTCGTTAATAACTCGAAATTAGCGATCAGATCTCCAAACTTGAGAGTTAGCGGAACGCAACAACGTTCGCACACTGGAACGATGGACTTTTCTCAATACTTGTTTACACTTATTTCGCGACGTGTGCCACGATGTGTTGTTTGTACGTTTACGTAGTCGCGAACTCGTGCGATACAGCAAAGCGAGATTCTTCGTTGGGCTTCGACCGGCAGTGAAAGCTGAAACGCGCAACGTTGCAAGTTTCTACGCGGAGGGAAGAATCAGCCGCAAGTTTTTACGCGGATCAGCCCATACGGTATCTGTTTATCTTGCTGGAAATAAAAGTGCCATCCGCGCGCACGGAGAACTCTCTCTCTCTCTCTCTCTCTCTCTCTCTCTCTCTCTCTCTCTCGTTTTCTTTCTATTCAGCGGGATCGTCTCGCGCGTGTCGCGGTACGCGCGCGAGAGTGCCAGGCTCTCGCTGGCGACGTACCAGCCAACCCGAGCTGCACCTCGGTGCACGGTAGATCGATAGGAGACGGTCGGAAGGGGGCGAACGGGTGGCAGGGCGGGTGCAGGGGTGAAAACCGGGTAAAGGCGCCGGGATTAGAGTGCCGAACCGGGCTCTAAAGTCTCTCCCTGTCTGTCTATCACACGCACACGTACACACGCACCGTAAATCGGAGACATTTCCCTCCCCTGTTCCCTATGGTCTGATCCCCGAATGAGACTGCTGCCGCTGCACGACCTTTAAGAGCGATTCTGACATTCCGACTCCCGCCATTTTTTTTTCCCGCCCTTTTCCGACCATGTCCAATTAGCTGGCGCAATTCTTTGCGCTTTTCTTTCGACATAAAGGGGGGGGGGGTCCTTATTATTCCTCTTGGATCCTCGTGATACGTCAGTGTTCCCCGTTGTCTCCTCTAGCGCTTATGCACGCGAGTATCGAATGAACCTTCCCTTGCAATTCGCATTTTAATGCGAAGCAATGTAGAGCAACGCGTAGACTGTCGCAGATCCAGTTTCACGCATCTCGCGATCGCAATGATCGCGTAAGTAAGAGCTCCGTGAATGGGAAAGAGCGTTGATCACTCGTGAGATCATCGAGTGGAATGGAGAGCGACCGAACGAAGCAGGCTTGGAGCAGCTTCCAACTCTCGAGTGGGTCGAGCATAAACGCGCGTCCGTCCCTTCCTCGTCCGTCCTCGCCCTTGATGATCGAAGCTCCCGTCGGAGTTACCGGATGATTGATGGGAAATCGAGGCACGGGAACCGAGGCCTGGGCCCGGTTACGTCCAATCAATACCAGCAGCAGTGCCAGTCACGTTCCACGTGCTGGTATCGCGAACGCCCGCCGCACGCGGTGCCAGCCCCGGTATGCGACCTACAGATCCGAATTTCTTGACCCGCGATGGAGAGGAACGCGTCCTCCGCTGGCTCCCTCATCGATCGCGCTCGAAATTCTGCGGTCTGCGGGGCAGATTCAGCAGAGGAGAGCTTCCCCGAGAGCGGCCGCCTTCGGGGATGAAGTTGCGAAGCGACATCCGCTGGCACAAATTGAATCCAAGTCGCCGTGTTGGACCGCGAATGGAAATTCATCCGAGTTTGCTGGGGATCGCACCGAGCGCGTTAACGCGTGCGTAAAGGTGTCGTCTGATCTCGAAGCGACGTGATTCGCCGATAAAAATTACACTTTTATCTGTAACCTGCACCCCCCGCGTCTTGGATTGCGTCGCGCGCATGCAAGATACATCCGACTGTTGAATTTCCAGTCGCCCATAAATCCCGAGTACACCTCTAGCTTCCGCGCCTTCTCTCTCTCTCTCTCCCTCTCTCTCTTCTCTCTTTCTCCCCGCTAACCCGCACCCCGGCGCCCTTGGTGCCGGGGACAGGCGCGCTAAATTGCGCGCGACTTGCTCTCGACGAGGTGCTTTCGAAAGTGGTTGCTCGCTGGATGCTCGCGGCAAGCGAGCCGGCAGATAAATTAATTCTCGCGAAATTAATTGGAGGCGATTAGGGAAGAGCGCGATCTATGTCCGCGCGTGCGCCAGAGATTTCTCGCCGCGACGTTTCTCCTCCTATCACTTTCACATGACGAATGCTCGATCGGAGGAGACGCGAGGATATAATTTCCCTTAACCCCGCTCGCTCGCTCGCTCGCTCGCTCGCTCGTTCTCGAGTATCGACGTGACCTATATCGCGCGCCGACCGATATCGCCCTCCTTATTCGTCCTGTAAATAAAGGATCCGCACGAGCGCAGCACAGTCGCGGTGGACGCGCGCGCGCGTCTCGTTGCGTATCCGCGATCGCCGATACAATCCGCCGCTGATCGGCGCATTATGCGCTTTACGGAGCTGGCAACATTGTAAGTTGGCCGTCAATTTCGCGTTGTTGTCGCGATCACGCTGCGGGACGCGAACCGCGCCGGCCATTAATTCCTCCCTCCATTAAGTCCGTCCACCGCTCCGCCTCCCTCGTCGTTGTTGACCTGACCCATTACCTCCGACCTTAATTTCAGCGACGCGCGTTATCCGATTGATCCATCCACCGCGCCGGATAGATACTCGCCCGCCCGCGACGTAACCGAATCAGCAAGATCCTCGGCTGGGTTAACGGCGGATCATGGCGGATTAACGAACGAATGAATGAATTACTCGCTGTAGCTCGTCTGTAGTGAAAAGACTCGCGGGACTCGCGGGAGATCGAATCCCGTGACATCTCTCCGCCGGGACACGCGGCAATCTCAAAGACGGGGAAGGAAGGAGAGCGCCGTTTGCTAGCTTAATTCCATTAGCCCGATGATGATGCGACTTTGCTTATCGTCGCGTCGACAGCGCGCCCGGCGACACCGCCGCGAGAGACGGAAAAAGAGAGAGAGAGAGAGAGAGAGAGAGGGAGGGGGGAGGGGGGAATAGATTGCACGGGGCTCCGTTGCGGCTCGGCCGTACTCTAAAATTATACTGGCAACGGTAGTCGTGTCGTCCCGGCAAAACCCTCCTCGAGGCAATTGAGGCTTTCGCAAAAGTTGCGGAATGATTGATGGCGGATCACGAGGCGGCGGCGGAGAGAAGTCGTACACCCCCCCCCCCCCCCCCCCCCTCTGCGCCCCGCCTCTGTGTCCTCGTGCATGTCGGGTAATCGATCGCGCACGAAGGAGGTGAAATTGCACGGCGCGGTAGCGGGGATAAACCCCGCGTGACCCCGTGATGCGGAATTACTGAATTACCAGTCCCGGTCTTTTTGTTTCTTTCTTTTTTTTTTGTTTGTCTGGTTTTTTTTTCTTTTTTTTTTTTAAGTGTCGAGCAGCCACCCGTCATCGTCGTCGTCATCGTCGTCGTCGTCGTCGTCGTCGTCGTCGTCGTCGTCGTCGTCGTCGTCGTCGTCCGGGCGGTAAAACCCGCGATTAATCCTCCCCCGCGACTGAAATCTCAGCTGGCCATCACTCTCCATCCCCCTCCATCCTCCTATTATGAGCGCACTCGATGTCGGATTAAATCGATTGGCCGAGATGGTCGGCAGCATGGCCCAGCAGCGGAGAACGGACGTACGAGCGTCGCGGTTAAATTAATAATTGGTTTACCATCTCTAGCAATTAGCGCGCGTATCTTTCTACGATCAGTCGGTGCGCGCGCGCGGTCGCAGTACGAAATAAATCGATCGCCGGAGATCGATTACGCAATGCGCCAGCATTGAGCGAGGGATTCGCGCGAGTAGCGGTCGCGGCTGCGTTTTTCTCTCGCGCAGGCTCCGCAAGGTTGCGCGACTTTCATCGCATCGCGAGGAGCCGACGCGGCCGGCGCGGCGACGATTTTAGATTCACGAGCGCGGCCGCGCGCTCGCTATTATTCAGCGCGCCGACCGCGTTACGTAACGAGCGTCCGAGGCGGAATTAGAACGCGTTGTGCGCGGGACGCGCCGATGCACCGGCGTAGCAGCGGCGCGTTAACGTTTCAAGTTTAACAAGTGCCGAAGAGGGAGCGTTATGGCGGATACACGCGCGCGCGACGAGCTCTCGCCCATCGATCGGACGTCTCTCGCTCGTCTGCTCGGGATTTCGGGCCACGAGCCTTTTTCCAAGAATCAAGTCGCGCCTTGACGCGATCCGTCCTCGAGAATCGGAGAATCGGAGTGTGCCTTCTTCGGCGAATCTAAACGCACCGAGCATATCCAGCCCGGAATCTTGAAAAGTCCCAAAGATGATCACCGATCGTGTAGAAGTCATCAGGAGCTCCGAAACGATGCAGCTTGGCACCCCTTCGGTGGCTGCTCGATGATACTCGGCGCTCCGTCGGGGCTTCCCCGCGGTCGTAAATCCGGGCAGGGCCGTCTAATGGCATCAATTCGTAATGGCGAATTACCGCTCTGGATTTCTAATTCCATCGGCCCGCTAAACTCTCCCCACCGGGAGGGTGCGTGCTCGCCGCGCTTCTTCCGCTAGGCGAGCCACCCATTTTGACGGCCTCGCCTCGGGACGGAATTAGGGTTAAGGAGGCTGCATAATTTAAAGGCGTAATGCCGAATCGTCCCGCGCTGATGATCCTTCACGATGATCCTTCCTGTACGGACCGAGGCTCGCACCGACCTCCCAGAATCCTACGAACATCGAGCTCGAATCCAAGCTCGCCTCTCGAAGGCGTGCCAAGCTCGTTAAGATAATTAATTAGCGACGTTATTAATATCGGTATTTACGGACTTGGACGCGATAGCTTGGACTGACGTAATATTTATAATTTCTTAGGTTAGGGCAATTAGGCGAGTCTTAATTACCATGGAAATTTCGGGACGCTGGAACGCCTTCGTGTCGTGAGAGATGTGTGTATCCGTCGTTGCGATATATCTCTCGTGATGACGCGCGGATGATTCCTGCCGGTTAACAACGCTCGTCAGCATCGGCGGAGCGCGCGGCGCGATTTCGCCTTTGGTAGCTCTTCGGGAGAAATTTTAGCCGCGATTCAAGGCGGCTCACGCGAATCAGACATCGCGCGGGATAATCGCGCCGCGTCCCTCGATCATTGTCATGCGAATTTTCATCTCTCCGTGCCGGGGGACGTCCCGAATCCATTTCACGGCAAACGACGTAAATGCCTCGGTCTCTCTACCCCGTCTTCCCCCTCGAGAGAGCAATCTCTCTCTCTCTCTCTCTCTCTCTCTCTCTCTCTCTCTCTCTCTCTCTCTCTCTCTCTCTCTCTCTCTCTCTCTCTCTCTCTCTCTCCCCCCCCCCCCCCCCCTCTCCTCTCTCTCTCTCTCTCTCTCTCTCTCTCTCTCTCTCTCTCTCTCTCTCTCTCTCTCTCTCTCTCTCTCTCTCTCTCTCTCTCTCTCTTCCCCCCTTGGCGTGGCAATCAGATTGAACGCGCGTCATCATCGTCCTCGTCGTCATAGTCGGCTTCCCGTTCGCTCCCCTGTTCCCTTTCCGCTGTCCCTCGCCCTTTCCCATCCGCTCGTCGCCCTTCGGCGTTCGCCTCCCTCCCGCGAAGGTGGAACAGCCAGGAAAAGGGGGACCGGCGCTGGTAGGCGGAGAAGGAAGAGAGAAGGCGATAGCCAGAGGGGTAGCCAGATTCTCGCCATGCTAATTCGCGTGAATCGCGGAAACGGCAGCTCGTGTGCCACGTGTACGCATGGTAGACGATGACGACGGTCGCACGGTGGGAGAGTCATTGATCCCGGCGTTGTCGCTGGACGCGCGTGTCCGGCAGAGAGCAGACGATCAGGCCTTGGAGCAGCCGTCGAGGTCGACGGATCGACCGTCGCCCCGAGCGGTGGACCCGCGAATGATGAACTTTTGATGTGACTTTTCCCGAATGAGGACGCGCGCGGGAAGGGAAACGCGACGCGCGCTCCCGCCGTTGTTTGGTTTCACGCGGGCGCGGACGCGTCTTGCACGTGTTTTCTCAGCTGCGTTGATTGTAAACGCGCCGTCACGTGAGTCTTCGGGGTCTCGCCGGGACTTTCCTGCGCAAGAAGGAAAGTCGGCGCGATTTTCAGCTTTCCGAGCGTCGAGATTGTCCTGCTCGATTCTTACGTTCGGTGCGCTCGAGTGCGGAAGGAAATCCGAACGGATTTCTGGATTTTGCATTTCGCGATCACGCGAATGTCTCTGCCAGCCGCGAGTAACGTCACGGGAATCATCAAACATCGCGAGGTTATTTGTAATTGAAATTCGGCAGGGAACGAGCCGCGCGTGTGTAGCTCGTCGTAATGTTGTTGCCGCGCGTATCGATTCGTGTCACTCTATCAAGATAGCCCAGATATCGAGATACATGGCCCAGCGACATAATAACGCCCGCGAGAATCCAGTAATCGATTCCGGAATCGTACTCGTGAGCGCGTTTGCGCCATGCATTCTCGCGCTCCGATTTCGCCACGAGGGGCGGGGAAGGGCCCGCTCTTGAAGCCGCCACCGGGAGCAGCGGCTGACCCAGATATCGCGGTCCGAATGAAATTTTCTTACGCGGCGAAATCGTGGCGTCAACAAAAGCATTTCGAAACGCGGTCGCGACCGCGCCGCTGCAGCGCGATGAGCAATAATATCAAAATCGAGGACGAAAGGTGGTCGGGAGAGGAGACCCTCCCCCCCCGAAGGAAGATCGATGATGAGAGGGGCCGATAATCCGGTAATTACGAAACGCGCGCGCGCGCGCGTTTTACGTCGTAACGTAAATCGATCGCGGGACACTGCCGCTTTTCTCCGCAGAAATCGAGATTCCCCGGATGCGCGTTTGCTCATCCTCGCGCTCGCCGGTAAATTACGAACGCGGCATTATTTATGCTAATGCACACGCGAGGCGCGAGAACGAACGAACGCGCGAACGCGCGAAGCGGCGCGGGGAACATAAAGCGCCGTTCACATTGATGGGATTAGCGCTGTTACGACGGCGTGCCGATATTGCGACCAGTGTAGAACCATTAAATCGCGGAACGGCGTTAAGCGGCGTTAAACGGAGGAGTGGGGGGACGGACGGTCCGTGGGGAGGGCAGGACAGGGCAGGGGGGGGAGCTTATCCGTTCGCTGCAACCTTCCACGGTAGGGGGCAGCGCGTATAGCAGCAGCGGCGGAGCGGCGTGGCAGACAACGGCGGCGCAAACCGGTTTTAATTGATTCAGACGCTCGGGCCGCTGAATAAAGCGGCGCATAAAGAAACGATTTCCCAACGAATCAGCGAAGGAGCCGCCGCTGGCTGGATCCGAGGAGATGTCCACCGATCGCTCAAGTTTACGACTAGATCGAGAACCGCCTTGCGGCGCCCGTTTCGCCCGCGCGTTGCGTCACCGCGGAGGGATCCGCGAGGCGAGGCGCAACGCTTCTCGGGAATATTTCCCGCAGACGTTTTCATTTCGCGCGTTTTCATGCGACGACGCCGAGAAACGGGAAGCGATTTCCCTCCGACAGAATCGTTCTGGGAGGCGCGATCGTTCGCTGGAACGTTTCCGCTTCGCGTTACGCACGTCGCTCCCGTTATGTCGCATTAATGCTTTACATAAACGTGCAACAAGAGGTAGGATCATCCAACGACACGATGATTGCGTAATGTTGCGACCAGCATTCGTCACGATAAATTATCGGTAAAAACCCGGTAAAGTCCGGACGGAAGCGAGCGAAGCCGGGCGGTGCCGGTCGCGCCGCGTTGCGTCGCGCTTAAACTCGCATCGGAGATCGGCGGGCGCACGCGCCCGTGCACCGTCGTGCATCAAGCCGTGTCCTTATGTAATCGCGGTCGCGAAACTTGTATTCGCGTCCTTATTCCGCGGCAGGTTACGCCCGCGTAGCAGCGTCCAGAGCAGCGTCGAACCGCGTGGAAAGGGGTGGGAGAGATCGTCGGCGAATTGTCACCTGACCTGACCGCCATGCGCCTCTGTCTGCGTTTTACCTCTCCCCTCCCTTCATTAGGACCAGCTAACTAGCTCGATTAGCTTCAGTGAATGATTGTCCGAGGGCAATTCTTTCGGTCGGCCTTGCCGGAGTCGGCCTGCCGGGGGGCGGGAGCGTCCCGGAGCGACCCACACTCGTATGTCGCGTTTGTCGGAGTATCTTAAATAATTATCAGCCCCGACGATTGCCCGCATCGCGGCCCGCGAAAGACAAAGCAGGAGGCGCCCCCGTCTGTGGATATTTACTATTTACCGCCGCGAACGCGCGGATGCGCTCGCTGCGACGACGACGGCGGCGGCGGTGGCGGTGGGGTTGGTGGGGGGGAGTCGAGTCTCCTCCTCTCCCGCGCATTTCCGGCTGGCTATGATTGCGTGCGACGAGGGCGCAGGGAAACGTCTCGCAAAATGCAGATGTGAACGTCGCGACGGCGCGTGTTCGCTTGTTTCCCCTCTCCCGTCGAGTCATTCACGTTGCGCGCTGCTCTCTGTTTTGCTGTTTTTCTTTTTTCATCCTTAACGACGGGACGAAAGGGAGAAACAAATCGGCGTCCCGTGGACGGTATCGGTAGTATACGTACGCGTTATATCTAGCCCGTGATCTCGCGATTCGCGCGGTCATGGCAACGTTCATCCGGAGAGCGAGGTTCCCCATCAGGAGGAGATACAGTGAGTCCTCTTCCTCTTCTCCTCTCCCTCTTACTTTCCCTCTCTGATCATATCTCTCTCTCTCTCTCTCTCTCTCTCTCTCTCTCTCTCTCTCTCTCTCTCTCGCTCGTTCTCTCGCTCTCCTCTCGTTCTCTCGCTCGTTATCTCGTTCTCATTCCTCCCCCCCCCCCTCTCTCTCTCTCTCTCTCTCTCTCTGCGCTCACGATCGACTTGGCTCTCGCCTCCGCGGCCGAATTGTCCGGTTCGCCGATCCGCGATTCGCGTATCACGCTGATTAGTCGAAGAATCAATTAATGACGCTCGTCCGAGAGCAAACGCAGCAAACGTTGTTTATCGGATCAGCGATACTTGCGACAGATCGGACCGCACGTTCCTCTCGGCATCTTCCTTCCAAAGCCGTTCTCTCGTAATGCGACAAACGCGAGGATCACCGGAATGATCTTGATGATTTAGAGCGTATACGTGTGCATGTATATGTGTGCGTGAGAGAGCGAGAGAGGGGGAGAGTGGGGGGGGGGGAGAGGGGGAGGAGAACCGTGTAGTAATCGCATCGAGGAGACGTGTGCGGCTATCTCGTCCGTGGGCTATCTTTCGGGCATTCTTCCGGGATGCAAATCGGGATCTTCATAATTCCGCTGGGTTTATGTAAACCCGGTATTTCCAGCTGCTCGAATCGTGCGCTCATTGTGCAGGAATGCCGTGGCGTTTGTCGCTCCTCGATGGTTTCCAGCCGGCGTGTGTAATAATTTAAATCTTCTCGCCGCCGCGTGTCCCGCATCTCCGGCTATTGGTTTACTCGCTTGATAAAGGTTTCCTAAATTTTTCCTACTCCTGAATTCTTGCCAGATTACCACTAATAAGCTAGGATCTCCGCTACGAATCGCTGGGCCCCTCGATCCTGGCCTGTCGACAGTCGAATTTATTTACGATATAATTTCAATCTCGGAAGCACCGAGCGATTTATCGCGGCGATATATTAGAAGCCCGGTCTTATCTCGCGAGCGGAGATCGGCGCGACAACGCTGGCGTTACGCAAGCGGCATTACATTTTTACGAGGCTGTATTTCAACAGTGCAACGTCAAAACTTCCGGTTTCACGTAAAAAGCAGGAGGAGAAGGCGAAGAAGGAGGAGGAGGAGGAGGAAAAGGCTCGAAATGTCGAAAGAGCACGGTTGCTCCGCGGTGCGCGCGTATCGCGGTCGCGCCGCGCATACGTAATACGCGAATTCCCCCGCCGCCTTATTACGTGATTCCGTACAATTGCATAACGAGCCTGCCGCCGCCGCCGCCGCCGCCGTCGCCGCCGCCGCCGCGGCAGCGGACGAATGTCAGATCCGGACCTTGATTCCCGCGGCCGATCCGTAACGATCTTTTGTCTTACGACCGCGCGTGACTCAAATCCGCGGATCGCCGTCTTCGTCGCGTGCGTAAATCCCGTCTAGCGGTTCATCATCATCGTCACCGCCTGCAACCCGATTCCCCTCCCCTCCGTCTCCCTCCTCCCCTTGGTCAGTAAGCCGGCGTCGATTCGGCGTCGAGCGCGCTTCATCGCGCCAAGCGTCCAAGGAGACTGACGGTTCTCTCTGTTTGCAGGCAAATCTCCGTTCTTCCCGAGTCTCGAGGAGCAGAGCGGTCCTCTGCTGGAGGACCCGAATGCGCCGAGCCAGTTGGATGGCGTCGGTGTCGGTGTCGGGGTTGGCGTCGGCGTCGGCGTCGGCGGTGGCATAACAGCGTCCCAGGCGGCCCCGCTCTCCTCCCCGAGCCGGAGCAGTCCTCACAGTCAGGGTAGCGAGACTGGCGAACGTTTCTCCAGGAAAGTCTTCGTCGGTGGACTACCACCCGATATCGACGAAGGTACGCCCGACGAAATCTGATGAAAGGAAATCGCGTTTCACGAACGTTTCGCTCTGCCCATCAGCCAAGCCGAGGCAATCCCGAATTGCCGATCCCGAATTGCTCCTCGGCAAATTCTCCCTTCCTCCCCCTGTGGGAATGAACGGGATCGGTTGATGGGTTCGCGCGAGCGCGAATCGGAATTTGTTTCATGTCGAGGACAAATCGACGATATCGAGGACTCCGGCCTCGCCCGGCGAGTACAAAATGTAATTGTGTTGTGTCTTTACGCGGTGCAGATGAAATCACAGCCAGTTTCCGGCGCTTCGGCCCGCTGGTAGTCGACTGGCCGCACAAGGCAGAGAGCAAATCTTACTTCCCGCCCAAGGGCTACGCGTTTCTACTTTTCCAAGTACGTATAACACGACACGCTGTCGTTCCTCCGTCGTTTTAAGGGCTGGACCCGAGCTCGCCGCTCATCGGACGGCCGATCGATTCAACGCGAAACACTCGCCGTGTTTCAGGACGAGGGCTCGGTGCAGCAGTTGATAGACGCCTGCATCCAGGACGAGGATAAGCTTTACCTCTGCGTGAGCTCGCCCACGATCAAGGACAAACCCGTGCAGATCCGACCGTGGCGGCTCAGCGACGCCGACTTTGTACTGGATGCTTCCATGCCGCTCGATCCGCGAAAGACCGTCTTCGTCGGCGGTGTGCCACGACCGCTCAAGGCCGTGGAGCTCGCTATGATCATGGACCGGCTTTACGGCGGTGTCTGTTACGCCGGCATCGATACCGATCCCGAGCTCAAGTATCCAAAGGGAGCCGGCAGGGTCGCCTTCAGTAATCAGCAGAGTTATATAGCCGCCATCTCAGCCAGATTCGTACAGCTCCAGCACGGCGACATTGATAAAAGGGTAAGCACGAGAAGAATCCTAGCCTCCGTTTGCTCCGAGTAAGCTTGAAGGATCTAGCAAAAAGGAGCATAGGGACGATCGAGATACGATTGGCTCTTGGCTCGATCTAACGCGAGTATTTGTTCATTTGAGACGTCTCTTACTTTCTCCAAATATGTAATGACGATGCTCGAAACAGGTTGAGGTCAAACCATACGTTCTGGATGATCAGATGTGCGACGAATGTCAAGGCCAGCGTTGCGGAGGCAAGTTCGCACCGTTCTTCTGCGCCAACGTCACCTGCCTACAGGTATATTTCGGTCACGATTTCGTAATGCGACTCATCATCATTATTATCAAATATCAAATCAAAAAAAAAAAAAAAAATATATCAAATAATCAAATAATAAAGATGAAGCAATGTAGAAGCGCTTTCGCTTTCAAATTGCTGGATCGGTCGACGAGATTCCTTCGTGAACAGTAAAACGCGCGCGGACTGATTAAGATTCGGATTAAAGTTCACTTAATTAACGCGACTTTTCACGTTCCATTCTTCATGCAAAATTAAAATCTCCATTTTTAAGCGACAACAAAATGAAACGGAAAGATCATCGTATATTCTATCGTTAAATCGCGCATTCTCATTTGGCGAAACGTTTCATTAGAGTTGTAAAAAATGTCGCGATTGCTCCTATAATGGGACAATCCATGTTGTTGGAGCAAAATTCATCTTTCGATGAAGCTAACGGATGACCAACGTTGAAAGTGATCTAATTGATGCGATGCCCTCTGTTTTCAGTACTATTGCGAACATTGCTGGGCGACTATTCACTCCCGGCCAGGTCGGGAGTTCCACAAGCCGCTGGTGAAGGAGGGCGCGGATCGGCCTCGAGCCGTGCCTTTTCGCTGGTGTTAACCCCAGCTGCGTTGCCCCTAATTATCTCGCAGCCCTAGCTAATTAACTACCACCTCCACCAACACACTCCTCCCACCCCTCCCCTCACGAGCCCCAACCAAGCAATCCTCACTCCTCTCCCCATATTACTTACTTACTTACCTACAACAAAGAACACAGCCTCAAAACCATTATTAATACTACCACTACTACTACTATTACTATTATTACTACTACTACTACTACTACTACTACTACTACTACTACTACTACTACTACTACTACTACTACTACTACTACTACTACTACTACTACT
>JAHMML010000025.1:1501173-1511726 GCA_020341155.1 Eciton burchellii | reverse complement strand
TCTACTACCACTATTACTACTACTATTATTACTACTACTACCACAACTATTCTACTATACAAATTACTACTACTACTATTACTACTACTACTACTACTACTACTACTACTACTACTACTCCACTGCTATTACTTCAAGTTGTACCGGTTATACTGGAGGAAGAAACTAGCCGTTGCCGCCTGCCAGCCGACGCAGGCTCTCGGCGTCGCTCCGACCTTTCACCTCACGACGACTTGCTTAACATGCGAACATCCGCTTCGCGTCGAGCGGCCGATGTCATCATCGGGTCGACGCCTCGTCGTCATCCGAAATGACTCTACCGAAACGGATTTCGCGCTCGATAGACGTGCTGCTGTGCTGGAGAAGCAAATGGCAGAGAAGAGAAAGAGGGAAAGAATCGGATCAACACCGAGCCGCCGAAATATCATCGAGCCAGAAGAAAAAGAAGAAAAATAAGAAGAAGAAGAAGAAGAAGGAGAGACACACACCGAGACACAGGATTACAGAAGAGAAACGGACACGAATTCTCAGTAATATCGATTACTCGTACACGTAATAATCCTATCTATCTGCGCTGTAAAATGCACCGGTTCTGTCCAAGAGATCGAGTATCCTAGTTACCGCGAGTCTCGAGGAGAGCGAGTGAGGGGGAGAGAGAGAGAGAGAGCGAGAGAGAGAGAGAGAGAGAGAGAGAGAGAGAGAGAGAGAGAGAGAGAGAGAGAAGGGGCAGGGGATTCACCGCCCTCGCGCACGCATCCCCGGCGCTGTCGACCGCACCCCGTTGTCGACCGAGATTCTCCTCGAGTGTTTTATCGAAATCGCCTGACAGCGACTTTGATTACGACTCAGGCCCGCCTCGAGCGTCTCGATCCACTATAGATCGCCTCTTTCGAGGTTGCCCGCCAAGAAGAAATTCCAAAGGAAGCGGCGAATCCTGCGCGACGATCGATCGCGAGTATCTGATCTGTCGCGGAAGCGTGCTGCTAGGATGCAAATGAGCGAGAGAGAGAGAGAGAGAGAGAGAGAGAGAGAGAGAGAGAGAGAGCGAGAGAGAAATGGAAAGAGTGGATGCGCGAGAGGAAGTAGCGATGATCGAGAACGTCGTGCAGGTAAGCGCTGATGAAAGACGCGAAAGAGAGAATGATAGAGAAAGGATAGAGACGACTCCGATAGAGGCGGGCCATTCGCATTGGATGTTAATGAATAATGAAAATGAAGCCACGCTTGAAGCCGCTGTGTATTAGGTAATTCTCTGTATCACGTACGCACACATGACACACTCATACACACACACACACACACACACACACACACACACACACACACACACACACACACATACATACATACATACATATACATACGCGCGCACACATACATACCATACAGACACATACCTGCAGACACAGACGCAGTCTCCTAGCTATTAAGGATTTATTAAAAATATGTTACATAAATAGGGGTGCGTTGCGTAATGCGTTTGTCGTGCGGATAACGCGATCGCGCGCCTCGTAGGGAGGCACTTAAGAGAATCATTTTTTACTAATTAACTTATTCAAGTGAGAGAGACAGAGCGAGAGCGAGAGCGAGAGAGAGAGAGAGAGAGAGAGAGAGAGAGAGAGAGAGAGAGAGAGGTATAGCGTAGACGGAAACGAGCGCAGAAGAAATACAAATTGGGGAAATCGATTTTTTATTTAGAATAAAGTGCATCATATAAACAACGGTAGAAGAACGGTTGTAAACGGGAGATATCGTCGATATCGAGAGATAGTTCAATTTTCGCGAGCACGCATGAGCAAGAAGAGGAGAGCTGTATTGCGTCCGCGATGTTATCACATATGGACACTGGTGCTCCAGGTTGTCCACGCCTGCCTAGCCCAGTCTAGCCTAGTGTAGCCGTACCGGATTCTCTGCCAATACTTTTTCCCAAAACCGGTGCGAGCGACCTTAACATACGAGCGTCCGCGATAACGCGAAGCGAGTCTTAACGTTGTGTCGCGCGCGTCTACGCCCCTCGCGATAACGAGGAAAGGGGAGAGAATGGTAGGGGAGCAAGTAGTTTTGCTACTCATTCGCGAAGAAGAGGCGGCGAAGCTCCGAGTAGGAGAACGAGAAAGCGAACGGGACATCCCGATTTCGCTACGCAGTATGTGCAATAAACGATCGCTCTGAAACGCTCTTCAAGTATCGGGATGCGATCGGCGAGTGCTTGGAACGGACACGCGCAATTCTCCGAAGACGTTTCGTCAAGGTTCGCTCGTGACTGATTGTAGGTAGAACGTATCGAATATCCCACATCTCTGAGTCCGTACGTTCTTCCTCTTCGGGAAAAGACCGAGCGGCGTCCCTTTCCGCGCGCGGCGAAACGAACCAGGCGGCTCGATTTCGCGTAATGGAATACGAACGGTATCGTTCACGAAACTACCAAAGTAGCGATAAGGACCGCGATTTGTAGGCGGGGAAAGATCGATAGGACAGCGATATATCTAGAGATCGTACCTAATTTACTCTCTTCATACGTCCGATAGATGATTGGAAAATGTACGTCTGCGCGTCTGAGGGATCGCGTTCCGCGCGGAACACTATTATAGATTCGCGTATATGTGTGTGTGCGCACGTATGTATGTACATGCATACGTATATACATACGCATATACAGAGCTGCATGTATCGCAGCTCCTGTACATACATACCGATCCCTCTTTTTTAATCCGATTAATCGGCGTTTATTAATCGCGATCGCGATCGCGATCGCGGGTGTGCACATTTTTCGATCCCTTTCAAGGCAAACGAACCTCTTTGCTGGGTGTATATAATCAAATACGCAGTCGCCGTAGTTCGAGTAAACAGTAAGGGAGACGAGGAAAAGTTCTCCCCGATTCTTGAGACGCCATTGATCGCGGATTCTATTCTCGATCGGGGTTCGGTATAGGAAACACGTAGGTTTGTGGGTAGCGGATAACGAGGAACCGTTTTCAGGTGGTTTTAAGCGTGACGCTTCCCGGACGCTTCCGCGCCTTGCCTATCCGGATATGCGTCGCTTCCCGAACCGATTCGCCGCCAGTCGAATTAGAATCGAAAATACGCCGATTACGGCGTGCCTTTGGTTACATGGCGTAACTTTTGATAACGAAACAATAGGGCGCATAGACCATTTTGTTTGATGATTTTCTTGTGCAAATGCGCGCGCGCTGCTACACTTCCGTCTACAGGATTCTTCTGGAGTTGTTCGAAAGGGTCTGAGGGACGCGGATGGGAAGCGTTGCGCTTGGAATTAGTATGCAACGTTGAGTGTTCCGCTTCGTAGATAACAAAAACGATAGCCATGTTCTGTAACGTAACAACGGTAACGGCAACAGCAGCAGCAGCAGCAGCAGCAGCAGCAGCGACAGTCAGAAGATGTAGTCTTACCTCGCATGGCGAGTCTCTCTCGCGATACTCTTCTTCTGCACACTGATCTTGTACACGAATACGCGTAACACGGCCACGATCCCGCTCCAACACGCACACACGCTACTCGCACGGACGCATTACACACACATACACACACACACACACACATTATGCGACCAACGGATCACAATACACGTTGCGCGCGGATCTAATGAGGGAGGGACAAAAAAAGAAGTAATTTCCACATCTATATATACACATATATATTTATTTTTTTGGTACTCCTTTTTGTATATACATCGTCTCGTCGTGTAGAGATTAGGCGGCGTTTTATTAGGGCACCGCACGGGGGAACGTTATATTACACGCGCGTAGGTGGATGATGCGGTCAAGGAGGCATCACGTGATGATACGCCGCCTTTAACGAGAAACCTCTGTCCCTTCGTTCGAGACGCGTTGATTGGCCCGCGTGCATCCTCGACGACGGATGCCAGTCGCGTAGAGGAGATTAAGATTAAAGATCAACGAATCCTTAAGGCAAACTGAAGGACTGGAGAACGGAGCTGAAGGTGGAAGCATAGGATTCGCGTTGCAGGTCGTTTTAGCTCACCGGCCGACAATCTCATGCCGGGCTCTGTTTAGACGAGCGAAGATCGGGGAATGAACGAGTAACGAGGACAGAGAGGACAGGATAGGAGGGTGAGGGAGGGATGAGGAGCCCGAGCGTCGTTCTCTCGAGGAAGGGGAGGGGGCTGAAAGGACAAGCACTAAGTATATAATTGTATACACACACACACACACACACACACACACACACACACACACACTAGCTAATAGAGGAGCGAATACGTTGAATTTTTCTATCCGTTGCGATGTTCCATAAACAGAGATGACGATTTGATCCATTTTCTTACGCACTCGACGGACAGAGTTCCAAACTGTTCCGCGATCCTGACGAAAAATCGAGCGAGGCGGAGAGGGAGGGAGGGAGGTGAAGGAATCGACGTAGGGAGGAATCTGACGCGCGGTGACGCGCGCGGGCTCCTCGAGAAGCCCAGACGGGAACTTTCGATGGGAGAACGCGGGGGAGAAGGAGGAGGGGAATGCGAGCGTTAGTTAGTGCAATTTTACATACGAAGCGCCGTTCTCGTAAGAGGGATGATAAAGAGGGAGAAACAAAGAGGGAAAAAGTAGGAGGGAGAAAGAGAAAGGAACAACGGCATAAATCCGTGCGGCACACACGCGGCGAGTAAATAAATAAATTAATTAAAAATACGCGCGAGCCGCGCGATGGCGTTTCGCGTGCTGCTGCAGAAAATTTATGCACATGTACGTATACGTGTACGTATATATATATATATATATATATATATATATATATATATATATATGAGAGAAGCGCCGTAAACTCGCGCGCGCGAGCCGGCTCATATATTAGGCGAACAATTTTTCTCAATTCATACAACCTCGCGATCACGGAGCACGCGTCGTCGAAGGCGCTCGTGATCGCTACGCGACACATTTTACACGCGTACAAAACGTATACAGTTGCATGCACACACGCGCACACACACACACACACACATATATACGCGCGTGCATGCATGCGTACATAACATGCATGCACGCACGCACACTAATCGATCGATATAATTGTGTAGCGAAACTTACCTAGGTACCAATTCACCTAAATCAATTGATAATTAAAATATATATATATATATATATACAYATACATATATATATATATATATATATATATATATAGTATAGAGAGAAGATAGAGAGCGTCGTGTTCCAATACTTGTGCGAGCGAGCGAGTATTTGGACGGAGACCGAGACCGATTTTTCTAGACAAATTTTTCTATGATGTTCAAAGAAAAAAAAAAAAAGAGAAAGAAGGAAAAAGGAAAAGGTCGGATGAAACGCGCGGAAAAAGGAAAAAGAAAAAAAAGTGAACGAGGAGGGAGGACCGGACGTGATGTCGCTTTGTGCCAGAACGCCGCTTTGGATCCTGTTTTCGGGGACGCGGACGCGCAAGTGCACTCAGTCCTTGCACACGCACACATGCACGCGCGCGCGCGCGCGCGCGACGGGTGCATGTGCAATTTCAAACCGCGAAAGTCTCTCGCGCACACTCGCTCCTTCTACGATTTATGCACATGCACATGCACGCGCACGCTCGCGCATACACACACACACACAGACACAGAGAGAGAGAGAGAGAAAGAGAGAGGACGAATAAATCATCAACACGTTTCCATCGGGCATACGATCTTTCCTCGTATCGCATACGTGTGCACAGACATACACAGCCACACATGCGACCCAAGACGCGCGCGCGCGCGCGTTTCCCGCACTCTGAGCTGCGGTCGTCTCTTCGGATATGGATGTCTAGCTAAATGTACCATCTCACTGTGTATATCGTCTCGCGGGTTTCGATCCACTCCTGCCCTGTCCTCCACCCGTTTAATATTCATCTCTCATCCCCTATCCTGTACGATCGTGTACCTCTTTGTGCGGGACACATATTATTTTTGTGTTAGCGATTTAAGGCGCGACGAAGGGGGAAAGATACATGAGGCGTGCTCCGTGTAGAACGCGGATAGAATTGCCTCTCGAATTGCCTACTGCGAATCGTCGCCGAGCAAAGTTTTCCGGGAATCGGGGAATCCGGTGCGACCGGGGAAACAGACACCGAGGTTCGCCGGGTCGTCGATCCCGGGATACAGAGATCTCTCGTATTGCTCGGCTGCTTCAGTTCGCGTTTCTACGACGACGAGACTGGACCGGATGGTCGATCGCTCTCGATTTCGAGCACTCGCAGGAGCGGCGGGAAGATGGCGCGTCTGCGTTTTTTCGGCGCAGAGAATTGTTCGGACGAACGGACCGATCGATCGCTTTAGCAATCGAGTAGTTTTCAGACGGATCGAGCCGGCGGAATGTTTTCCGCGCGCGACGTTGGCACGAGCGAGGAGCGGTGGAACCGGAAGTGCCGGCATGGATCAGGACGTTCTTCGCCGTTCGTGTCGCGTTTTGCGATGCTTTTTCCTTTCGACGGAACGCTTTTCTAGTTGGACCTGTTGTATTTAATATTAGCGTTCGAATAGAAATCGTTTATATCTTACATTTGAAATGGGGGTTGCAATGCAGAGCTCGATTACTGTAGGATGCTATCCTTTTCTTTTCTCTCCCCCCTTTTTTTTCCTTTTCTTTTCTCTCCCCCCTTTTTCCCCCCTTCTTTCTTATCACTCCTCTGTCGAGTAGTTTCGGAGCTTTTTTTTTCCTTTTTTTTCCCCCCTCTTTTCCGTCCCGAGACGCACGGATGATCGGAGAACAGCGGATAGAATTAGAGAACCGATTCGTTAACGATAGATTTATAAGGAGTATTTTTTTCCTTTTCTTTTTTTTCTCTTTTCTTTCCCCCCTTTGCACGAGGCACCCCTCCGCGTAGTATTCGATTATTTTTCAATCCCCACCCGAATCCCCAGCCACCCAAATCCTCAATTGAAAATCGCTTGTGATCAACGACGCGCGATTCGGGCGGATCCGCTCGTCGCGGAAATAACTTTCCGGACTCGCTCCGGACTAGAAATCTGATCGGCATAGATAACTGAAAAGTCCAAAAGCTTCGAACTTCCGGACCGATCGCGTGTGACGAAGAGGAGAGCGATTAGGGAAAGAAAAAAAAAGTAGAAGTCGCGCGAAACAACGCGACGCGACGTCGCACGCATGGACACACGACACATACATACATACATCTATCCGTACATACGTGCACACATATGCATGATGTGCAAGCGTGGCGCGTGATCGATGAATCAATAGAAACGAAGAAGGAAACAATCGCGAAACTACATCCGCAGTAAGGTGTTGACGTCCGAGATACGCCAGTAACGAAACAAGTAACAACAAAATAATAATATGTTAGGTGTGATTCTTCACCTCCTTTGTAATATGTGTGATAAAGCATAATATATAATATAATGACAATTTTATATATATAATATATATATATATGTATGTGTGTGTATATATATATATATATATGTATATATATATGTATATATATATATACATACACATAAAGTACTAATATATAATTGATAATAATAATTAAAATATCTAATATATTGCGACAGACTTTGAGGAAAACAAAAGAAACGGTAATGTAATTGGAATTAGATAAATTGCACGATACGACAGTAAAAAGCGAGAGAGAGAGGGAGAGAGAAAGTTTAATAAGGGTGAAGGGAAACACACGATTGATTAGTACCCAGCGCACGAGATCGTGCACGTGGGGTGCGAATTAGATGAATATCGGTTCGCTCAAGAGAAAGCGAGAGAACCTGAGCAGATCTAGTATCGAATGATGCACGTAATAAGTTAAAGATGAGCGTAACGAAAGAGAAAGAGGGAGAGACCGAGCGCGCGCGAGAGAAAGAGAGAGAGAAAAGCATGCATCGATGAAAAGGAAAAAAAAAATATATATATATATATATATATATATATATATATGTATGTATGTATGTATATATATGGAAAGGAATGAGTAACAATGGTAGTCATTTACGATAGATTTGTATTTTTCAGTGTTGAAAAGTTTTTTATACCGCTGTTATATTCTTGTCTAAATATCTCTTAGTTCAGAGAAGTTGCGCGAGTGTGTGTGCGTGTACGTGTGTATGTGCGCGTGCGTGCGTGTACGTTTCTGCGTGTGTGCGTGTGTGCCTGTGCGTGCGTATGCGCGCGTGTCGCATGCGAGCGAGGAGGTGCGCCGCGACTGAGGAAGGATCGCACGCGTGGCGTGATCTGTGGGGCRGGGGSGGRGGRGGGGGRGGGGGAGGGTGAAGAGGAGAGGGACGATTTTGATCCTCGATGGTCATCGATGCGACGATCGCGCGATCGCCAATACGGCGACGGGAATACGTTGTGCATGTGTACTACGCGTGTGAGCTTTCCCGCGGAGAAATCTGCTGACGCAGATGTCGAGGAGCGTTGAGTAAAATCGAGGGAACGAGAGAAAGAGAGAGAGAGAGAGAGAGAGAGAGAGAGAGAGAGAGAGAGAGAGAGAGAGAGAAAGAGAAATTTTTGGCTGTCTGCTTGTCTGGAAAAGACACGCGATCCCCCTCGGGCGTAGCATCCTCCGCGTTTCGCGCGAGAGAACTGATCTCAACTCCTTGGACTAGAAGGTGAACAGAAAAATTGTCGAGAGATCGAGAACTCTCGCGCGAGAAGGGCGAGCGATGAATGATGTGTATGTAGAATGCCATTGCTGCTCGGATTATGCAAGAGAGAGAGAGAGAGAGAGAGAGAGAGAGAGAGAGAGAGAACCGCGTACACCTCCTGCTCACCCTCTGATGTACCGTTTTCCGAGTACGATTTGATTAATTAATTTTTATTTTTTTAAATAAAGTTATTATTCTTATATTTTACTATGCTATCGATAAATTTCATAGTGTCGTAATGTACGGACGAGCAACGGATCTTCTTTTCTTTTCTCTTCTTTTTTTTTTTTTCGTTCTTTGTTCTTCCTTTTCACGTACATTACGCGCGCGCGTGCACACACATAGCGAATCGGAAAGCGGAAAGAATGAAGCAGCGCAATCGTGTGCTATAAAGCTGCTACAAAAGTGATGGATCTTTTTATGAAAATCGATCGGTGGTCGAACTATGATTGGCGATGATGATGATCGTCGCAATCGTTTCCCGAATATCCCGAAATCGACATCTCGCTTGGACACGTGTGTACACGCGCGCGCGTGTAATCGATTTAACTTCTAACGATGATCCACATCTAACTTTCAACAAGGATTGGTCAAGATCGGTCCTGAAATTCAGATCTGGGGCTTCTCGCGTTCCAGATAAACTCGAGACCTGTTACAATGAATCCTTCGCCTTTGCATGTACATTTAACACGCAGACACTCACACGCGCGCACAGAATCGAAGCCGTCGTCTCGATCTGCCATCCGGCGCTGTCAGACGAGGCAGCCGTTGGATTGTGATCCGATCTCCTCGGATTGACGTAAGTTTTATGATCAAACACTCCGTTGCTTTCCGTTGCGTTCCGGAAAGTCCATCGCGCGCCGGATCGCTTCAAAGAGACCTCGGTTTCGAGCTTTGTGGTGCCTTTTCTTTCCGCTCCTTCTCTTTCTCTTTTTATGTTTTCCTTTATTTTTTCTTTCTCCTTCTTCCCTTTTCCAATCCATCACCGCCAAAAGCAGGCGACCTGCTTTTTCCTGCTTCCCGAACTCGCAACATCGTAAAAGGGCAGCGTCATTTCGCGATGATCGGTGCGATTGATTCTCGCCGTTATCGTTCCGCGTGATGCACGCGTCTCCGTGGCTCGCACCGCTGCGAGATTATCTCTTGCGAATTAAGAGCCATTATTATTATTATTATTATTATTATTATTATTATTACTATTACTATTATCATTATATTATCCGCTATTATTACGATCGAGTCACTATTGTACACGTTCCCACGTACCAAAGAAGCAATCGGGATACGTATGCACCGAGGAGGACACACACGTATACACACAACGTACACGTACGCGCAGCCTGGAAAGATAAAAGAGGAGAGACTGCGAAGGCCGATTGGGAGGTCGCAACCGAGAGAAATTCGCTGGCGCCTGAAATCATCCCTCATCGAAGTTCTCTCGATCACGTTACAGACATGCCGGGTCGGTGCTTTCCACGTTTCCCTTGTCTTTTCCTTTTGCACGAGCGAAGTCGCAGCGAGCGCGTGGTGTCTCAGGATTCCTCCGACAGCTGACAGACGGCACACGATCGATCATGCATTCGCGGCACGCGGATGTGGGCCGGGAAAGAGAGAGGGGAAAACTCTCGGAGAGTCCACGGCTGACGGTGGCATCGTCGGTCGACGAGCCACGTCAGCCGCGTGTGTCCATCATTCGTAAGCTCCGTCTCCGGAGTAGGATTTCGTACTTAAAGCGGATTCCATAAGGATTGTAGACTTCGTAGCGAATTACGAGTTCTTCTGAGAAATAACGTAGAATCTTAAAGTCGCGCTAACGATCCTCGAGTGAGTTTTTCGATACTTTGAATCGTCGGGTTCTCCGGCACCCTGATATATATATATATATCTGATATATATATATATATATATATATATATATATATATATATATAT
>JAHMML010000025.1:1377662-1501003 GCA_020341155.1 Eciton burchellii | reverse complement strand
ATATATATATATATATATATATATATATATATGTATATATATATATATATATTAGTTTAATCAATTAATCGATTATAATACACGTTGAAAAGGAGGCGAGGCCGCCAGTGTGTTCGCGGTAGCCTCAGCCGGCCGCGCTTAGTGTAATTCGAATTAATAAAATATGTAGACGTGCATAAAGTAATATACGAGAGCGAGAGAGAGGGAGAGAAAGGGATAGAGCGAAAGAGAGAGAGCGAGCGAGCGAGAGAACGAAAGAGAAGTAGAGAGCGATAAGCTTAAACGTGTTAAACGGCGGGTCCTCGCGAGCGCGTGGAGGGAAACACGCGACAAGAGGACGCCGATAAACAAACAAGAGCTGGGCGCAGTGCAATGAATTGTGTAAAAAACCGGGTAACGAAGGGGAGAGCGAAGTGCTGCATCGCGTGCGAGAAGACGGGACGGTACGACGACGTTTGCCCCTGTTTTTCCTTTCTTTTCACGTTTCTTTTTTCTTCCTCCCCTCCCCTTTTTTCTTTCCTTTTCTTCTCTTCTCTTCTTTTCGTTTCTTTTCCTTTCTTCTTTATCATTCTCGCGTGGCGATGAGAAACGGATGCCCGACGTCGGCGGGAACGGGAAACGGGGGRGGGAGGGKCAAAGTGCCCCAAGTGTCTCGGACGGGCAAAACGAGCGCCCGAGAAATGCGCGGGGGCAGGCCGAGGAAGATCGAGATTTTCAGGGATTGCATCGGGTTTGAAAAAGGGGAGAAGGGTTTCATCCATCCATCCATTTCTTCCCTCCTTTCCCTTCTTCCTCCCTCTCCTCCTCCTCCTCTTTTTCCTCATTCTTCTGCTCCGGCCGTCGTGTAATGGCGATTCGCTGTCCCTTTCTAGACGACGACGCGGTCCTGTTATCGCGCAGAGACGGAGGAGGGCCGAGAAACGAATCAGGCCCAAGGATTCGACCGACCTCCTCCCACCCCGAGACTCTCCATCCCGTTCCCTTCCCCCGGTAGTTTAGAATTACTTACGAGGGAAATGAAAAAGAAGAGAAAGCAAAAAGAAGAAAACGTCAAAAGAGGCGGATAGTCACAGAGGAGTCCCCCCCAGTAGGTGCGGAAGTAGGGAGCATTCTTTTTAAATACTATCTCGAATTTCTACGAAAGCTCGATTAGCGAATCCTGTACCTGCATTAACCTAGATGAGAGAGCTCCCGCGTCGACACCGCGCGGGCGCTCTTGTGGACTATTGCCGCGTCAAGGGGGAGAGCGAGCGTTTCGCCACGTGTATTTTCGTCGAGTATTTCTAGAATTGGCTTATTGTTACGCTAATCTCTAACACACACACACACACACGTGTGTGTGTGTGTGTGTGTGTGTGTCAGAGATTAGCGTGTAAATGTGAATATGGATTTCTATATGATCTTGTAATATATAAATTATAAATATATAATTGCATATAATATATATATATATATATATTATATGCAAGAGTCGGAGGAGCAACTATTACGTATCGGGTTACATAGTTACCATCACGCATCACGGAGTGATTACTGCACGTAGGCTGATAATTTCCGATAATTGTGTACGTGTACGTGTGCACGTATGTGTGTATGGACGCATGTATGCGTGTATGGATACGTATGTATGTACGCGTGTGCGTATTTCTCTGGACGTGCGCGTGCCGCAAGGGCTGAAACGTCTGTTGATCGCGTGACAGGATGTATATCGCGCATCTTGCCCGTCCCCGGCGAAACCTCTGGCTGCAGCAATATGTACCCTCCGCGGTCTCTTCCTCCGATTTTCCGCTTACGCCTCGCGCGAAACGGCTCGACGGTAGCGCGTCCCGCCTTCGCGAGAAAATACCGATACCAATACCGATTAGAGGGTCAAAGATGACGAAACGAACGACGAGGGGATGAACCCTTTTGTGATTAGTCAAACGAACGATCAGCCGCGCCGCGTGATCATCCCTCCGGGATGATGGGGGATGGGGAAGAGAGGGAGGACCGATATTTTCCCCGAGAGAGCGTTTTTAACCTAGAGTATAAATAGAGATTTCGAAAATTGAAAAAGAGAAAAGAAAAAAAAAAGCAGAAGAAGAAGGAGTTAGACGATACCACCACCACCACCACCACCCCTCCCCTCTTTAGCGAGAGGTTGGAAGAGAGAGAGAGAGAGGAGGAGGGTAGGGGGAGGGCAAGGTGGGGGGGAGGGATAAAAAGCTATATTGCGATTAGTAGTTACGTTTTTCACGAGATGTTTTAAATCTTTACGGAACGATAGACGCGATATTTTCTCAGAGCATTTAAAATTCAGCTCCCGCGATAGAGCGGGCAAGGGAGCAGCCAGCCTCGGCAATGTCCTGCAATGTCGACGAGGTTCGATGGAGATAGCGAAATTGTGAGCGGGACTGCGCGTCGCACTCGACGACGCTCCCGCGGATATTAATTAATGAGATATTAATTGATTAATGAGTAACGTAATCTTTTAGAGAAGCGAGCCGTTGCGTTGCGTTTTTATAGGAGAGCAGCCAGGCCGATCGCAACGGCTCCTCGCGAATCGTGTCGATCTTCTTCGTGATCGATCGGGACGTATCGGGACGCACGCGCGTCGCACGACGACGACGAAATTATTCGCGCAGGCATACGCGCGCGCACACCACACACACACACATACACATATGCAGAGGAATCCGCGCGACACTCTGGTGATCACGCTTTTGATTTGAGCGATGCGACGATGATTAAATGATTAGCGAGCTGTCTGGTTTTCTCTCCTTTTTTCCTTCACGTGCACGTCTTCAGGGAGGTAGTTCGTAGCTTTCCGATTCGGGCGGCAGGCCTCGTAGAGTGGTGCGCGGCGAGGAAGGTGGGAAGGAGAGTGAAAATGTGAAGTTGGCGATTTATCGATTATTCTTAACAGCTGGCGTGTCGTATGTCGATATTGATGTAGAAATAATTAGATCACGAACGCGCCCGCGCTCTCCGCAGACGGAAAAAGGCGGAAAAAGTAAAGCGTAAGAGAGAGAGAAAGAGAGATTTATACGCGTGCGTGCGTGCGTGTGTATACGTATGTATATCACGTACATGTATCTACACGCAGGTATACGTATTACGAACACGCATACACGTGGATACACGCTACACTGAGACACGCGGCGCGCGGTCGTTGCTAGCCAATTCGCTCCGGTCCTTTTTGTACCGTTCCTTTTTCTAAATAATAATCTCTTCGTATTGTAATGTGTATTCTATGCTTAGAACGAGAGACTTTTCTATCAACACGCGACACGTCCGACGCGCGCGTCCATCACGAGGGACACGAGTTAAAAGTAAAGTAGTAGGGAATTTTTTACCGCCGGCGAGCGGGAGATTCTCGCGAACCGGATCGGTTGGCGAATCTTAGCTCATGAACGTAGACGTTCCTACTATCGGGACGAATAATAATAACAATAATAATCATAATGATGATGACTATTGTAATCATGATGAGAGAGACACACGCACATGCAGACACATGCAGACACACACATTTCCGCGGATGGGGGCGTTCGGACAGACGAGGACAGATTTCGTTGTCGAAGTCGACGACTCGCCCCTGATCGTTGATGATCGTTTTCGATTCGAGGCGATCGAGATGTCGTTACCGAGAATGAGAATGTCGCGGACCGATCGTGGATCGCTCGTTTGACGAACGATGCGCGATATTTACGGCTGTGAAACGCGACGGATGTAACCGGCGCGCACTCGGGACCACGCAATAGTCCAGAGGCGACCTGTCGGACGTCCAGGGGGATTGGGGACACCTTCGGGGGCCGGACTGGCCGCGAAAGGTGGCCTCGAGTATCTCTCAACGGTTGGACCATGTTCAGGCTTCGTTCGTCTTCGTGGCGGAGGTCCGGAGTGCGCGCCAGGCGAGCAAGAGAGGAGACGGACATTTCACGCGTGCCAGCGCTCTTCGTCGTGATTCCGCGGCGTAAAATCTACAACCGCGTGTGCGGGGAAGAGAGAAGAGAAAGAGAAAGAGAGAGAGTTTCACGAGGGGAATTTCCGGGTGGAACCGTCGATTCTTTTCGTAGCAGAGATCATCGCTCGATCCCTTCCCGGTGCAATGCGAACACGCGATTTTTCTGATCTCGGTGCCGCAGACTACTCTTCGAATCGCCAACGACAACGACGACGACGCGATGTGCTGAAAAGAGACGCGAGGGGACAGGTGATAGCCGGGGGTTGTCGAGGGGAACAAACGAAGCAGCCTTTCTCGTGCATTAGATATTTTTTTATAACCAGAACCGATGCCGCGTTCCGGACGAACGGCGGAGGGCGAGTCTCACCCCCTGCGGGAGTAGTGCGCGTGGACGAGCGTGCGTGGGGACGAGTGTTGTGCAAGGCCGAACGAGCCGAATCGTGATGGCGAAGGGGGAAACGCGATAATCTAGGATGATGATTTTTTACCTTTTTCTAAAGCATGTCGACTTAAGGTGTTAGTAGTACGTGTTGATGTTCGATATACGCTCGCGGATTTTGAATTTGCGACGCGCGGACGCGAGTCCGCGGCGGAATAGGGAACTTAATGAGCGTGTCTGCGTGTATGCGCGTGTGTATGTGAGAGAGAGAGAGAGAGAGAGAGAGAGAGAGAGAGAGAGAGAGAGAGAGAGAGAGAGAACGAGACGAACGTATGAGGCGAGTGCGAGGATCAATTGCTAAATCAATCGTGCGTGCCACGTGCGCGCGTTATCCCGGGATTTCTATTTCATGAACCGATGAAAGGGGAGGGGGAGGGGGAGGGGGAGGGGGGGAGTCTTAGAAGGATGAACGCGTTCGGTTCTACTACTGTCCTCTTCTGCATCAAACAACACACCCGCGTGTCTCTTCTGCCGTGGCGAACGCGATCTTCCGCGATCTCATTCTCTTTTGAGAACAAGAAATCTCCCGATTTCTTCCCAGCGTTTCCCCCTTTGCGTTCGTCTCTCGTTCGTCCGTCTCTCGTTCGTTCGTCGCGGATCGTTCTCGCGTGCCACGCCGACGTGGCACTTGTTTGTTGCCGGCTTTCAGAGCGCCGCCGATCGATCACGCGATGATGATCGCTCGATCGAACGTTAGCGACTCGGGAGAGACACCTCGCGTTAAGGATCCACGCAGAATCACTTATGCGTCATCGACGTCCGCGTCGCATCTGTACACATCCTCTTCCTCCCTCCCCATCTCCTTCCTCCCTGTCTCTCCATCCTGAAATATGATCCGTTTCTTGACGGGATTATCAATCCTCGCATGTCACGTGGTGAATCTTTCTATTATTATTATTATTATTATTGCTATTGCTATTATTATTATTATTATTATTATTATTATTATTATTATTATTATTATTATCATTATCATTATCCACCATCGACTGATGAAGGCGTTATGCCTAAGTAGACCCGATGGCGTTTAGACACGATCAGATAAGGGAATGATGGAGGTTATTCTTTGAGAATCTTATTTATGTAGTTCACGTTACGTTGTTATCAAAGATAATTATTTTTTTATATTTATTTCGAATGGTTTTATCTATTTTTTTTTTCTTTTCCCCTTTCTCTTTCTTTTTAACCGATTCTGTCGGTTATTCTGTGAACCTTCCTACGTGAACGGAACGTGTGCCGTTCTATGCTTTATACAAGCGATAGCTTACACAAGCGATAGCTTAAAAGGAACTCTCTCTCTCTCTCTCTCTCTCTCTTTTTTTCTTCGTTTTCTTTTCTTTCTCTCTTTTTCTCTCCTGGAAATTTATTTTATCGTTTTCATCAGTCGTTCTTGATACTCGCATGCAATGGGCGCAACGAGAAAATCTCCACTATCCGTGTTCCGTTTAATCGAACGACAAGTACTTTAGCAATTTGACGTACGCAAACACGGAGCACGCATGTTTATATCTTATAACGATATCTCTCTATTTTCTTAATCGTCAAGTACTTTGTTGATTTAATGTAGGAGCCGCGAGTAGGCGCTCGTAGATGACGAGCGACTATATTCTCTAACGACACCTTACAACATGATATTTTTTCTTTAATTTACAACCACCGGTAGCGCTACGCGAAATACGAAATCGGGACTCGCGATGGAAGTCGCGCAGATGCATCGTGCGGTCATGTATTTCTCGAGCTGTCGCTGAATCATACACGAATAACGCAGTATTATTTACTCATAGAAAGCGATCGACGAGTCGTACAGTCCGCGCCGCACGATTTCGACCGACGCGACGACGATCGTCCGATTCGTCCGATTCGTCCGATTCATCCGATGAAGCGTCATCAGGCGAGTCGTCGCGCACGTCGATTCACCCAGTCGCCCTTCAAGTCGGTTCCTCGCGATCGCCCTTGTCGAGTACCCATGCTCAATCGTATCCGTCAAGACGAGACGCGTTTCCGCGTTCGCCGGAACGTCCTCGAGTGAGAAGGGCGGCGAGTCCTTTGGCCAGCGAACAGCTTATCCGAAAGACGTAAAGGCGGCTACGCGCGTTCCCATCCGACCGCGCGTGTTCAAAGTCGGGGCACGGATCCGTCCCCCTCTCCCTGGTTCGCCGATCTTTGCGCCGATTTCTTCGCTACGTTTCTTCGCGCGGGCACCCCGCCGCCGTCGATGAGGGGTGGTGGATCTAGAAGTGAATCTGGAAGAGCCATCGCTGACCTGCGGATGTGACTTGGACTTGCGTTGTGACGCTCGTGTCTCTCTTTACGGTGATTCTTGTCGATCTCGATTTCGGGCGGGCATTTATCATCCTTTTCGGTATCTTATAGGTCATAGGTCTCTGCCGGACACTGTCGAATGCCGTTGATCGTCGGGACTCGACCGGGATCGGAGACGTGATATCTTTTGTATTTTTGAATACGGACTCTCTTTAGGAAGCGCGCGACAAGTGAGACGGCGGGTCTTTCATGCATGATTTCCAGCACGGCGACGTCCCCGTTTTTACTCTTTCTTATATTGCTTCGGAATTTAAGCTTAAGGTCTGTTGGATCCATTCGCGTCGCGGCACTGTTTCCGCAGCATAGTTCCCGAGAGCTCTCCGCATCTGTGATTAGCTTCCCGCGAGAGCCTCGGTGATCCTCAGCGAGTAGCCGGAAGAAGAGACTCGAGTCGCTCGTGGACACGCGCATCCGGATGTACGCACCGTGTGTAGAACACGTGGTCGGAAGCACGAGCAGCAGGCGCGTCGTGTCGCTTCTGCAGCGACTCTTCGCTTTTCTTCCTTCCCTTCGGAGGCGATCGAAGACCGAGTCTCGGAAGAAGCCGAGACAAAGCCGATAGGAAAGATAGGAAAGACGAAAAGAGCAGATTTTAGAGAAAGGGAACGAGAGAGGGGGAAAATGTGCAAGGTATCTTACGAGAGCCACCGCAGCAGGCCGACAAACCAAGCAACCCACGCAATATATCTCTTTCGGGGGATCGACGGAACCTTCGTAAATGTAAAACATAGTCGTTAATAATGTAAAACATAATCGACCGATAATCGTAGCTTAATTAGCGTGTAATATATAATAGAGTTTATTTTTTTTGGTCGCAGAATATTGTTACAAATATATTAGCCGAATGCGCGAGCGGGACATTTACGTGTATATGTGCATGCGTGTACGTGTGTATGTATCTGTGCGTGTGTGCGTGTGTGTGTGTATGTACGTACGTACGTGTGTGTATGCGCGTGTGCGTGTATGCATGTCGCGCGTGTGGAGACGTGATGCGAGCGTGAGGAAGCGAGAACGAAGCTCTAATGAGAGACGACGCGCGTGTGCGTAAGGGATGCGCGCGTGCGCTCTTCAGCTTCACTTCGGCGTGCATGCGGATCATCGGATCACCGATATGTGTGCGCGTGCGTGTGCGTGTGCGCGACCCTCCGTACGATGATGTGGAGTCACCGCGGAGCCTTGGACACCTGTCCGGGAAGCAACGCGCGTTTTCCCCGCGTGTAATACGCGGGTGATACGGTAAACGCTAACGCCTAGTGCCAATCACCGGAGGCAAGCACCGGACGGCGATTTGTCACGCGAGTTTAGCGTGGCAGGAGTTCAGTGGCAGCCCGGCGATCAAATTAGATCTCCTATCGCGATGCCGGAGCGAGTTCCTGCGATTTTGCGATTGTGCTCGATTCGTGAATCTGATAACGTGACACGAGCGCTCATTTCCCGAAGAGGATCATCGGGGACGGTGACTCCACATCGGCGATCGTGCTTCGTGAACACACGGTGGCCAGCAAGAGCGAACCCTCGGGCCTCAGTGCCAAGGCGTGTTCTCTCTCTCTCACACACACACACACACACACACACACACACACACATACATGTTTCCAATCTTTCCCCTCTTAGGTGGACAGAGCACGGAAAACGACTGCGTAGTGCTAAATGCATGAGAGAGAGAGAGAGAGAGAGAGAGAGAGAGAGAGGAGGAGCGGAACGAAGCAAGGGAGAGATATTCCGCGCGTTCGCCGCTCGCTCCGAAGTGGCCGACTCGAGGAGATCGTGCGGAGGATATATATCGTGGCATTAATAACGTTAAGGTATCGGACGTGCGAGCGAGTAGGGCCGGCAATGTGCATGCGTGATCTCGCGTGAGGTAAGCCTGGCCTGCTGCAGTCGTGCCGTGCGATCCCACGTGGATCTCTCTCTTGTCGGGGCTCGCATCGAATCACGCGTCCCTCCCTGAAGATCCCGAATGGGATCGGAACTCGCGAGCGGAGCCGATCTCTCTCGGTGTGTCGCGTGAGGCGTATGCCGCGCGTTCGATCCCTCGACACAGCCGAATCGACTGTCGGGATGTCGGGCGCGCGCGCGCGCGCTCTCTTGTCGCTGCCACCTGATGATCGGATTGATCTTTCCCTTTGGACTTTCGTCTCCTGCTCTTCCTTGGCAACACGGCGCGCATGCAGCAGAACAGAGATCATCTTTACGCTGATAATACGCGTATATTATATAAATGTATATACATATAAATGTATAGACCTACGAGAGAGACGAAAGATAGAATGCGAGAGAAAGGGAGAGCGAGCGAACAAGCGATAGAGAGAGAGAGAGAGAGAGAGAGAGAGAGAGAGGGAGAGAGAGAATGCGCGAAGGATAAATGAACGAAAGGGAGAGAGAATGAGTGAATGAGAGCAAGAGGAAGAGAGAGAGAGAGAGAGAGAGAGAGAGGACACTGTTGTCAAATGCGTGTACAAGATGGGCCATTATCACGGGATGCCTTATTAATGACGGATTCTTTTTGGAAAATAAAGTAGAAGGAACATTCTGTCTCCATTCTGTAATCTGAAGATATCAAGAGATCTTAAAGGCAGGTTTTTAAGGGTCTTTTCAAGGGGGGCGAAGAACGAGGCGAGGGAGCGTCGTTTCAGCGAACAATCCAAAACGCGAAGATCGGACGACGTTATTGTTATATTTATTAACGGAAAAATCGTTGGGACATGGTCGACCCAGCATGGCGTAAATCTTTTGTGGCTGGGCACTTTGAAGTAACCGATTGGATGAAGATCATTGCCGTATCGCGATATTGTCGGCGATCCCGTTTTCGTTTCTAATGAGGCGCCTGTCGTCAAGGTCGGCGATAACGGTGCATCCGGCGCACGCATGTACGTACGTAGGTAACGATATATTAATATATTTATTGATTATCGGCGCGCGCGGTATTCTGCCAGGATGGGCTTTCTCGCGAACAGAGAGAGGGAGAGAGAGCAAGAGAGAGAGAGAGAGAGAGAGAGAGAGAGAGAGATGAGGGCAAAGCGTTCTTTCTGCTCCGTGGGAAGGCGGATCGTTCATGGCAGCGCGTTCCGATCAGTCTCGTTGGAACAATTATCAGTAGGATCGTACTTTCATGCTCGTTTCTCGATCACACGGATACACATGTATGGCGCATATACACATACACTCATACATAGACACGTACACGCAATTATAATTACTCAAAAGTAACTTGTACTATGTAACTATTACTATTTTTATGAATTTTTGTACATTTTTCTAATTATTTTGTATAATAATCGTTAGCGGAAAGAGAGAAAATGGCAGAAGTCTGGCACCCACCTCCCCAAAAAAGTGTTCAAAGTGAAGAGAAGGAGCTACATCAACGATGAAAAGAAACGTGAAAAAAGAAAAAAGAAAAAAAAAAAAGAAATGAAATTTCGGTACGAGTGTGCATATTATATTCGTGCGAGTATCTGTGTGCGCGCGCGCGCGTGCGTGCGTGCCTTGTATCTTGCGAGCGAAGTTTGAGAGAAAGTGAGAGAGAGAAAGAGAGAGATACGAGCGACAAGAGAATAAGTGCGCGCGCACGAGAGAGAGAGAGAGAGAGAGAGAGAGAGAGAGAGAGAGAGAGAGAGAGAGAGAATGAATGAATGAATGAACGAATGAGAGAATGCAAGAGAGAAAGGGCAACGAGAAATGCATAAAATGAATAAGAGAAAAAGTACGCGGCGTGCATATAGCGTGAACGCGCGAAATTTTGCGAATAAGAACAAGGAGAAAAAGAAGATAGAGAAAGAGAAGCCGCGAATGTCGACAATGTAGTCCAACGTTTGTCTGTGTAATCTTATCTTAATCTGTCTCCTTGTCTGTCTGTCGGTTTGCCTGTCTGTCTGTCCGTGCTGTGTTTTACCAGGGGAGGAGAATTCGTTATGATACTAATGACGTAGCGTTACTTTTTCTCTGGATCTATAATGACGCGATAATGATGACGATGATGATTTTTATGTTTTGTATTAAAAGAAAAAAAAAAAATTGCGCGCGCGATGAAATTTCTTCTCAACAAACCCGCTAAAAAATATATATTTATGTATATACATATATATGTGTATATATATATATATGTATATGTATATGTATATGTATATGTATATGTATATGTATATGTATATGTATATGTATATGTATAGGAAAAGAAGAAGAGAGTGGGTGTGTGGAAAGAGGGAAAGAGGGAAAGAGAATGCGACACACCGAGCGAACGAATGGAAACGGAGAGGGTGCATGGGATATAGCGTCAAAAGCGAAGCGTAGTGAAAAGCAGCGACTAAATGTCGTTCAAAAATAACGACGATAAAACAAAAGAGAAAGGAAAGGGGAGGCGATAGAGGCGGAGGGTATTTAATTCCGCGGCCCTCGCAGGCAAACGCCGCGAAAAGTCGAATGTGTGGAAAACGTTTACTTCGTATATATTTGACGACGTGTTTGTTATAATTATAAGGGTCACTTTTTCTTTTTTTTCTCGAAATGAAATGCTATAAAATAGATCAATTCTTTCATGGATATACGGAGTCCACTTGCTTTCATCTAAATCCTTCTGCGGAGGCTCGCCTCCGCGAGAAGTCCTTACCAGTGAAGAGCAGCTCGGTGCAAAAGTGATGTAAATTCGCGTCCGAATCCATCGAAGGACGGAACAACGTTCGTGGAGATCCGTTCTTGGATACATTCTTACGGAATTGATGCTTCAAGTGGGTCGTGCAAATTGCAACGATTATACCGAATTTTAACTCATTGTTGCTCCGAACCGTTCCAACATATTTCTTATCCTCAACTCCGCGCGATGCTCCCGCAAAAAAAATAAGTTATGTATATATACATATGTGTGTATGTGTATATATCTATATATGTATATATATATATATTTATTTATTTATGTATGTACATATATACACACACATACATATATACACGTGTAGTGCCTCAGTGCAAAAGTCGGCGAAAAGCCAAAAGGCGCGAACGCGCGCAACAGTACCATTACTGTTTTACTCTTACTATACTTGATATTTATGTATGACTTTTTCTCGATTTTGTTCGTTTTCATCCCTTTTAGTACTTTAATAAATGAGTTTGTTAAAAATAATCTCTCATGTCTCTCATTTACGTTAAGTTTCTCTTTAGTTTCTTCTGATAATTTCACACGTCAGTCGATCATGTTATGGTAAGTACGATACATTCGTTCTTACTATCTCTAATAAAACCCAAACTTTAAATTTATATTAATTGTGAGGAATAATAACTTTGGCGAGCATCGCCAATCTGTTTTGTCGGTTGCGATGATGCAGGCGCTGCATTTGCCGTAATAATTACAGCAAGTTCTAGTAGATGGCCCTAGCGCTCCTAACCTCCAAAATGAATTGGAGAAATGTCTAATAATGCTTGCTTTCGATAAGGCGATATGTGCAGGGAGCAAGGACATCGACCAGTTTGAGCAAAATATGACCAATGATGTTGTTGGCTCTTACGCAACACTTGAAACTTTCTCTCCTCTATCAATGTGTCGAAAAGACGTTACAAATCTATCGTCACACTCCATAATGATACGTCAATTCCTTTAATTAATGGTTAGATAACGTTGGAGAATGACATTGCACATGATCATTGGCATTAAATCCTAGAAGGAAGGCAAGCACTCTCTTGGGTACAGATATTTACTCATCCATTGAGTGTTTCGTTTCATCGAATGAAGCAGAATTTTACAATTATGATTTCTTGAGTCTGTCATAAGAGCAAGAGACTAATCTTTATTTATCTACCAAAAACTTATCGCATAATATGAGATATTTATTGTAACATATGTTTTCTAATCTCTGTTGCAGTGGACTGTTAGCCAATATTATATATATAATCAAGTGTACAATTCCTCGGATTGTATACTTATACGTGATCTAATTGCACGTAAATATTTGATTATAGATAAAGTTGAAATGGATCTACTATTTCTACATGACTTTCTGGAAACTGTCTCTGGCCGAGACAAAACATTCAAGCTTTTGTCGTACATGGCAAAATTGCTCACTGCGTGTACCTCATCCAAGGATACGGAGAACAAGCTCAAGATCTTTGGAAGTAAAATAAGTGACTGTAGAGTAATGATAAGATTATTGGATGATGTCTCAGTACTTCATGACATAATGAGTTATGGATGGGGGCAGCAGGTATTTCACTTTTCCACGCTGAACAATGTAATGCGAGAGTGATACGTAAAAGTCTAAGAAAATGTTATTGTTAGAATTAAAACATTTAATACTAAAAAAAAGAACATGCTAGGTAATGGAATTATATATCATGTTTCTTTAGCACTTTCAGATGATTTATTGAAATGTTATGTATATTTTAATAATAGGAATCTGACACGGTGATTAGATGGTGCCAAGTGATACAAAATATAGTTAATCTTGTTTACTCTCCCATAGAGCATTTTGCTTGGGCTGGTCAGCATAAGATCGTGTCAATTAATGTTAAGAAATGGGACCTTGTTACAACTGTCTTTTGGATAATTTCTATACAACTATGTTTAGTCAAGTAAGAAAATAAATTATATCTTTCACGTACATTTTCTCTTATAAAAAACATATATTCCATCGTTAAAATTGTGGTACATTTATCAATGTATCACAAAGTGAATGTTAATAACTTTATAATTTATGTAAATTCAAAAATTCTGCAAATAATATATGTATTTCGTCAATTATTGAAAGAAATCATTATTTCAGAGCTCTGAGAATGCTTCAGAAACTTCAAAAGGCTAAAACAGGATTTACAAAAAGTAATTCTGATGAATAGTAAGTATTGCAATATAATTTTATACAATTAGATAATATACAATTCTTCATGTAATTCTATCTTAATAATATCAATAATAATATTAAAAATAACGAATGAAAGATATATCTGTAAAAGATTTCTTTTTCTTGTCAAATATAGTATGATTGAAAAAGTCAAGAAGAAACAGTTAAACGTGCTATTAACGTGCATACGCAACACAATAGAATTGGTTTATGCAGTTAGTTATCTACCACCAAACATGCTTTGGGGCGGCGTTTTAAAAACGTGGCAGATCGGAGCACTTGGCACGATATCTTCCTGTATGGCGCTTTATCAGTCCTATTCAACCATTTACCATTAATTAAAATCAACATGGAGATTACATCTGATAATAAATATGAAGGATTTATGTTGTAAAAAATGTTGGTGAAAATACACCGTGTATATTTTATATAACATAATATAAAATCATATATTTTATATATATATCGTTTCGCAATTTTATTCGATGTGAATTTCGTAATAAAATCTAAAACGGTAAAGAGTGAGCTGTCATCGACCGTCATGAAATAATAATTAATAATACTGGAGGCTGGAGGGTTGTTGGTGTACGAATAAATTTCGAGAATCGCAATTCCAGGAATTTGATTCGATCCTAAGTTACTGAAACTCAAATCGCGGACGTAAATGAATTGATAGGATAAATTTTAATTTATATTTTGTTTCTCTTGTATTTATTTTATCACATATTCATACATTTATACATCGAATATAGTATATCTGATTTCTTTAATTCTACGATTGCCTGTTTCCAAGTTCCAAGTTAGCGTCTCTCTGATTGAGAATTCGGAACAACTTTTAAATTTAAATATACTTTAAATAAAAGACTTTAGTTATATCTTCATACGTTCGATGGCAATACGTGCGGCTCTTCCTTCCATAATATTATTACAGAGTTCTGTGAGTCATACATTGTTTTCCAATTGTTTTTCATATGTTGCTTTATTCTGTGAGACAGCGCCATTAATTCTTGCATGATTCGGTAGAACTTTGTTTCGTGCTTGTTCGATAAGTGGATAAATCCGCGAATATACCTGCGCTAAGAATTCGAGATATTATCAAAGTATAGTGATATATTTATGTACGTTACAGCGATATTAGAAACGACATTGAGAAAAAATTTTGGGACGTGTAACAACTAATTCGTTACAAGTAATCATTTCACAAAGTACGTTGCTCAGTTCATTTCATCAGGTAAAACTCAGCCAGATCATACCATGCTTTATCAGAAATCAATTAAACGAACATTTTATTCGAATTCTATTCACCAAAAACGACGAGATCGCTCAATGATAAAACTCACTTCAAATTATATCGTTTTTAAATATATTGCACGCTAGGCATATGTATTTAAAAAAATATATATCAGTTATCAATAATATAAATATATATCAAACATATCAATTATCTATTTGATCCAAAAGATCTTTTCGTTACGTATCATATGAGAATAATAAATTTCTGTTGCAGCAATAACAATCGAATAACTTATCTGACCGCTAGATTGCTAACTGTGTTTCAATCAAATCGTACATTTTGAAAATTTTTGAATTCCTATAATCAATATGGATAACAATGTAGATCACTTTAAGATATTTTCATTGTATTTGCGGACCTGTTATGGCAGAGAACAAGTGTTGAATATCCTAGAAAATCTACCAAAACTTTTTAGTAGATACACTTCGCCCGATACTTCCAGGAAACTTAACACTTTTAGAAATCAAGTAACCGACTGTCTTTCGATTTTGAGCTTTTTAGATGATGTACCAATATTATATTGGATACGATTATACGGACTGGGAAATAAGGTACCTTTCTTTTTTATTTACGATAATAATATTATCTTTATGAAGTATTACGAATTCAAGTAAGGGATTATCGCTGTCTCGAGATCAACAGTATAAATAGATTATAGATTGTCCGTATAAACATATGTAACGGAATGACATCGTTTCTTTCAAGACATCGAAATTTTATATTTGTCCTTATGTTTGTGCGACAGGAGCCTGATGGCCTTATCAGATGTTGCAACTTGTCCATAAATATAATAAGCATATTTCATCAGATAGCGGGTCATATTATTTGGGCTAGCAAACATAATATTGTACCAGTGATTAATATCGATCAATGGTATTTGGTTGCAACTTATTTCTCAATAAGTTCTTGCAGTATAAATCTCTTAAAGTAAGTAAAGATGTATCTCGTAGCAAATATTTCTGCTGTTTATCTTAAAGAATTTTGTATACAAGATATTATTTAATACAGTTTCAATCTCAGTCAATTCCACGTGAAATGTTTATCAATATATACATGCATTGTAAAAGCGCCCGTAAATGCAAAAGTTAGAATATGAAAGTTCTCGATTAACTTCAAGTTTTATTCTAGATCCGCCAAGAAAATCAAAACGATTAAAAAATCGATAATACACGTATACGATCAAAATAACAACTACAAAAAGTAAGCGTATATTTTATTATACAACACGACGAATGGTCTTACCTCAACAACAAAATAATAGTATCGAATATTATATTTTGTATAATTGCGAAGAACATGATCAATAAGCAAGATATTAGCGGTATTGTATTAACATTGCTTATTATAACAATTTCATTTGAGATAATGAGGTAAGATCATTTTCAAGTTCGTATTTTTTCGCTAGTAAAATCTACGGACACAACGCGCAATATTAGATTGGCTAGCTGAAACTAAGACAAACAGACAGATATCTAAGTAATTGCGCGCAACGACAAACGGTTGTCTTGTATGGTTCCCGTCACCAATTTCAATTGCTTTCACCAATTGCTTTATTTCGCGCTAATATAGATTTCTTGTTAGACTCATAACAATGCTCGCAAATCATTTCTTTTCGCGTCAAACACTTAATAAAATTTTTTTTTATTAGCTTTAGCAATCTGTACCAAGACTCTATTTTTTATATACTAAATATCAACCAATCCAACAATGACAACGAACCTGACAAGATGAAGAAAATGCAGTGTATGCTGGCGTACGAGACAATGGCATGCATACGCTACATGCTGCAAATTGTGTGTTTCATTAATTACTTACCTCAAGGCTTTCTTTGGGGAAACCGCTTAAGGCCATGGCAACTTGGAACACTTGGTATCATATCATCATTAATACATACTTATCAATTTATGAAATTTCATACAGCTGTGGACTTCAACGAACTAACAGAAAGTAAAGAGCATGAATAAACATAATATTTTTTAGAAATATGTACGTGTAGACATGCTTACATGATTAAACTAAGAATTCATCTAAACTTTTGTATATGTATATATGTATATATAAATTAATTATTTTATCAAAGTGAACTGAATGTACATACTAATATTTTTAAAAATAATTTATAAAAATACGAGTATATAATCAGAAATTTATAGAAATGCATTTAAATTATACATGCTGCGTGTGCATGTGTGTGTACTTACACATGCATTAATGTATATTATTACATCTACTTCGAAAGATTTTAGAATACACAATGCGTATACATATAATCTATATAAAATAATTTTTGTAAACTTAACTTCTTATTTCATTACGTAACTCAAAATTAGAATTGCAATATGAATCGCAAATATTAAATATTACATTTCTGCATGCATATATGTGATAACGGATAAATATCTTTCATACGTTTTGTCGTATACATGATCTGTTTATTGCATAGCATATATATTTATATATTTGCTCATGTCTTTATTTATATATATATATGCAAATGTTTTTATTATATATTATTTATTAATCATTTATAATTCAAAATACATGATTAATAACTAATATGGACAACAAATAAGCAAATTATATACATATATATATATATATATATATATATATATGCTATGCAATGTTATAATTTTTTTGTTGTCTATGTTATTTATTAATTTATTTCACAAATATAATAGTTATAGTTAGTATAAACAATGTTTATGTCATATATTTTTTTCTCTCGTAAAGCAAACTGGAAATGTGCCTGAAATAGATTAAATTATTGGTGAATTGCGTAAGAGCATTCCTCCTTCGTCAACAATTTATAGACTTTTTACGTATTCTACTATAATTAACATTTACTACATATATATATATATCAATTGTTAATAAGTACAAATTTGCATATCTATAATTCAAATATTTTATTACCTCCAGTAACATACTCGTATATACATATATAATAGGTTTCCTCATAGCAGATATATGAAAAGTATTTCTTCCACTGCGTTTGTATCAATAATCGGTAATATTCTATTTTTGTTAAAAATTATTGGCATATAATTAAAGGCCTTGTTAGTTCCAATGTTGTAACACTAAGCGGTATATGAATATATATGTGTAATGTTATTTTGCCTGAAATGCCAAATAATCATTTATATCTTTTCTACGATTGAATGCGAACAATCTAAATAGAGTTTTATATAACTAGATATAAGTACTTTGAAGCTTCGTCTAGCGACTTTGAATTATTATCGGTTTTACATGCGCTTCAGAATATTATAAAGTCCTCTATTTATCATATATTTCAAGTAATCATATATTTCAAGTGTCACTTTGTTACGAATTAATTCTTAAAGATTATGAATAGAAGCTAAAAAATTTGAGAGGCACTTCGCTTCCAAACATAAAATATTTTTGAACTTGTTTACGATATCACGATCATCAATCAAGCTCAATGTTACATCAATGTGCGTAATTTTGTCTTAATTTCTTTAAAATTGTATTTGCTATTTTGTAAAACTATTTATCTAAATAAATTGGAAAGAGAGGTAAACGTCGGCTATTTAAAAACCTGATTAAAGGTATGACGTGACTTAGTTCCATTGGAACAGTCTGTTCTATCAACAGTCTTCTGTTTCTATAATAAATTATCTTGTAATATCAATCAGTATAATTTCAACGCGCAAGAACAAACATAACATCATATCTTTCAATGCGATGAGCTTAATAATCATTATAAAATTCATAAATCTACGCGTTATTTATTCAGTTATTATTAGTAGCTATAAAATTATTGAGAAATAACGATCACATATCATATCGTTAGAAAACTTGGCATACTTCGCATTTCCTCTTTAGTCTTATGATTATGACTGACTTTCTATGACATTTTAAGTCAACTTTTAACTTGATCGAATTCGACATGTATCTGCGTTCGTATAAATTCTTCAAGCTCCACATTTAGTTAATGGATTTTAATAGAATTCGGATATATATGCACGCAATATTGGAACTTCGATTACTCTTTTAGAATTAACATCTTAATTATGTGAGAATAAAAATTCGAAGATTTATGTAGACTGTAAGCATCACAAAGTATCTGGGTTTATTAAAAAATAATTTACACGCGAGAAAATCTACGAGGGGAATTACGTTAAAAGGCACGACTTATTGAAATCTTCTCAAGCAATAAGAACCATTAAAATTTTTTTTTGATAAAGTACTTTCTATCGGAATCGATAACATTATTGTTGCACATTATAATTTGTAGATTACTATATATATGTATGTATGTGTGCGTGGCGCGCGCACGCAGGCACATACACGTTTCGAGCACTTCAAATGAATAGGTGTATGTATCGATGTGTCCTTTAAAGCACTTTCTTTTTTAAATAATGCTTATATATATAGCAACCACATTATCATCCACGAGAATCATGTACATGTGATATAATTAACGGGATAATATATATATATATATATATATATATATATATATATGTATGTATGTATGTATATCTCATATCATCCAAATATATTTCTTAAAGAATATTTAACTGTTGTTTATATTTAACTGTTGCGTGCAAATTGTTCTGGATAATCTGTTTGGATAATCTCGGACTTTAGCAATATATTTTTGCACTATACACTCCTATTGCAGATCAATTGCAACTAGGTGTATCACTCTTATTTTTATCTTCGACTATCTCTTCTCAGCGATCTAGGCTTATTATTATTAATCGCTAAAATAAATTAGAATATATGTAATATTGAAATTCGAAGCATTAAATGTTGTCATAAAACTTTCAACTTGGCGATAAACAAATTAATGATTAAAACTGCGAAGCACAAGAATAAAGGATTTTAATTGTTTCAGCCTTGGTACAATCTTCAATTTGTCATTAGTATAAAAAAAGGAATGATTGGAAACGATATAGATAATGCTATAACTCACGTTAATTCCTTTATAATCTTTCTCCTCTTTCTTTAGACTGATATATCTGTATAATCATATAACAATAAATAAATGATCACGTCCTTCGTCGTAAAAGATAACATTGTTGAGAAAACAAGAAAACAAGAAAACTAACAACATCCATTTTTATCCATTTTTAATCTGAAAATCTTTCAATATGTTTGGAATTGGCATTTCAAGCCATCAACAAGGCTGAAAGAATTATCGGTATCGAAAACAGAATGGCGGAAAAAAATAAAAAGCAGGCATGTGGGATATCTGCAAAAATATGGCTTTTAATTCAACAAAATTGTATCAAAACGGGAAAAACGCGGGAAGGATGAACCTTATTCAAAGAAGAGGCGTAACGCAATTATATATAATAAGAAAAAAAAATAAAAATAAAAACGAATCAATTCACTACAATCCGCGCCAGAATCGTAGACCATGTACTTCTCCATTTCGTCAACCGTTAAACAGTCCATGTGAGCGAATTACCTGTGACAGCCGCTCGCCTCGGCTATTATAATAATACAGAAATCCAGAGTCGATTGCGATCGATAACGCAGCAGACCGCCGCAATCGAATGAATATATAGATATATTGTAATCTAACGTAAAATCAACAACGTCATTGACAAATATCGCATGTGAAAGAACGACCGGCGAGTTGTATAATATCTTCCGGAGAGTCTTCCGTTATATCACATCAATCGGATATATATCGTGCGCGGAATGTGATAATGACAAATAATTATCGCATAATTACTTTGGCCATTCTAGAATGATCTTTCTAGTATGTATATGTAACAATTGATTCATAATTATTAAGCGTAATATTATACTTGAACGTGACAAATGCACGATTATGACGACGCTGCGGAAATTTCCTGAGGATTCTACGTGTTACATTGAGCCCAGCTCAATTAACGGAGGCCTTATCGTCTCGCGTAAAAAATTATTGTCACCGTGAAAGCCACACAATTCGACTCTCACTGACTTTAACGAAAATAACGTATGTACGCGTGTGTCTGTCTATTATTTATGCATGCATACACATATTCGTGTACGTATGCATATTCCTAATGCACGATCGCGGCATAATCTAGCACCTATTCTTAGTACAATACTATTATATTTCACGGTAAAAAAAAATCTCGATAGGAGAACCCGTCTCTCTCTCTCTCTCTCCCTCTCTCTTTCTCTCTCTCTCTCTCTCTCTCTCTCTCTCTCTCTCTCTCTCTCTCTCTCTCTCTCTCTCTCTCTTGCTCGCTCGCTCGCTCGCTCTCGTTCTCTCTTCCTTCCTTCCTACCCCTATCTCTATCTCGCTCTAACTTACTAAATAAAAGTATACCGTTTACTTGAACGTAGTAAAAGAACTGCGTTCGCAATAGGAACTTCTTTAGACAAATACGATTTTTAATGTTTGGTTTGTCCTTTCGCACGCACGTATATAACGATAACGAACCAATCGTTGCGCGTTCGCAAGCTCAATCGGCGGTGAATCGGCGTATCGTCTCCGTATCGTCGGAATGGTTGTCCGCGGCTCCGCCATAAAAAACTAAGTCTGCACCCTGTTACCTAAACGTTCTCGATCAGGCGGCGCAACGTCGGTTAACCGAAAGAGTCAAAAAAAGGAACAAAAAGGCGAGGAAGACGATCGTGTGCGCACGTGAACGAAAAACAAGTGCACCGAACTGCGACCGCGTGTGCGCGCGTACAACATTTTCTTTCATTTCTTTCTTCTCGGACGTCGCTCCCTTTAAAATATCGTCGTATTGGACGTACGTGAACAGTTGTTTATTCCGAAATTCGGATTCAATCCTATCACTTGATTCGTCTTCGAGTTCCGTGTCAAAGGCGTATGGTGTGACATCGAATCCACGGAATGCTGCCATTGCCAACAGCTTCGGCAAAAGTATCGGAAACATGCCTGAAAATAAATTTGCGTCCATGAAACTGTAAAATTGCATTCAAGATTTGCATATGCATATAGGAAAATCTTCAAATCGGGATGATCGCATAATTCTGATTTATGTCCAAGCTGTTTTTAATATATAAGGATTTAATATATAAGGATAATATAAAAGGATTCGAGTCACGCCAAATCGATGATTGTTTATATTTATCGTGGAGATACTGCTGCACGAAATGAAAACGCATCAGGATTCGCGATGTAATAAGATAAAATAACTCTTTAAACTTCTCTCGTACCACATCGCGACAGAAGTAATGTCCTTGTTGCACAACGCACACGGAACATATCGATTCTTCGATGTACGGGTCCACTTGTACCTGTAAGAAGAGATGCAAACCAGAAAAATGTATAAACTATAAATAAAGTTTCCATTACGTATACAACTTCCAGCAAAACGTACCTTCTTCGTAAATTTGTCAGTCTTAATTTCTATGAATGAAGCGGTGATCGCTTTGAAGTACGACTGCTTCGTACTGAATGTAACACGACCGGATCCAATCGGATATTTATATTTATCCGTATCGATACCTGAGATGAGATATCTCGTTTTTATTAATTTCTTATATAGTATCATTTAAGGAATATGATACAAAAATATGATAAAGATATTAGATTCCACGAAGTGGAAGTTGGCGACTGCAAGCGACAATAATCACCTGCATAGATAACCCCATGGAAAAGATCGTCCATAATCTTCGCTAATCCTGCGGCCGTTAGCATACCGTGCAGCGCACCGACAAATACTGTTTTATGTGCATCGAGTCTTTGTGACGAAGATTTGACGTAGTTACTGTTCTCAAGAATCCATGGAATCACTTGTACCTGTGAGACAACGGTTATAAAAATCTAATTTTAATAATGCTTTTGTGAATATGTATGCGATATATACGATATCGTCAATTAACTTACATCTTTAGGCTTTGAACGTTTAGATATAATTTTATAATACCATTTCTTTCCATTGGTAATATCGTGGGTGCAGCAGGACAGCATCGCTCTGACCTGAAAGGGATTTCGTATTATTTATATAATTTATATTTCTAGAATTCTAAAATAATTTCATTCTTTTTCGTTTATTTACAAAGGCATACGGAACGAAAGAATAAAAACACAAACCTGTTTCTCCGATTCAAATATAATATAGGCGTATCCTTTTGGCTGAGCGGACGGTGCTTTTGCCGGCCACTCGACGCGAACTGGCCCGAATTGTTTAAATGTCGAAATCAGAATAGCTTCCGTAACATCCCACGGTACGCCTCCCAAAAACACCTTCGGAGAATAAGCAAGTGGCTCCTCGGTACTTTGTGGCAAAAAGCCACTCCATGTGCATGTTGGGTAGCAATGTGCTGAAATAAATGTAATAAACAGTCTAAAAAGTTACTAAAATTTTATTAATGAATGCAAACTTTCAAGAAAAAAATAACATTGGTTCGTAACTGATTAAGTTAATTTTAACAGCTCGCCACTCGCTTCCCAATAGAAAAATTATAATATTATTGAAAAAGACTGACTCTAAACTTCAATCCAAAAAATTCCGTTGTAAAATAGAAGCGCAAATTTTTAACGATTATTTGATTTATTTAAATGCTTTTCATATATCGCTCATAATCGCATAAATAATGGCAATAATGATAATCATATAACACAGACGTATCGTTATGTACCAGCAGCGTTCCGGTGAGATCGTGCTACCCGATCAAGTGACAGCGGTTGACCTAATCTGCGCGCGGCACTTCCAAGACCAGAACAGCAATTTTTCTCGTGATTCAGGAGAGAATTGAGAAAATTGCTACGATTTTGCCCGAGACCGTGATGATGCTGATAATAATGTGGGCTTGTTGGATTCTGTTGTAAGGATGACAAGTATTTCTTCACAGCCATACGCTCGAATGCTGTCCTATTACTAGAACACGTGTTCGTCTTTGATATTATGGAGTCCAAGGCTGGCGGGAAGCAAGAATTCGACGAGGAATTCAGCGACAAGCAGTTCTGCGAACAAGCATTTTCGACAGTAACACATGAAGAACGACATGATAACTTATGGCGAGAAAAAAAAACTATCTCTGAACGTTTACCATTATTATATCCGATAAGGAACCATCCACGCTGCTGATACCACTTGTTTCCGTGTCGGCCGGTGAATTGGAACGTGAGCCATTACATCCCAAAAGATGAGAGAATTCCAATGTCGGACTACCGCAGTCGCTAGTAGATTAATAAATTATTGTTTATAAAATATATATACAAAAACATGTACAATTTTCATGGTGACGTGTTAAACATTCATGTGCTGCCTTTCATATGCATTTTCCGTTTATATATAATGACACACATTTAATCAATACAAATAATTAGAGAAAATTACTGTTTTCCAGAGACATTTTCAAAGAGAGGAAGAGAAAACGGGCAATGTATTGTTTATTCCTTGAAATATATTTTTCGATATTACTTTTATTCTTCATAAAATTTCCTAAATTTTCAATTACCTATACGGTGTAGAGCAACCCCGTATAGGACGACCCAGATATGATGAATCAGTGGGCGATGACGAACAGCCAGGGTATTGAAACGACGGTCGACTGGTCGGAGAAGATGGTGTATTTGTACTGGCAGTGGATGAGTAACCATAAGAATCCGACGTGAAGCTACCAGGTGTGCTGGGGCTGCCGGGAGCAGTCACCGAAATCGGCGAGCTCGGAATATCCAATCCAGAGGAATTCGAGCAAAAACCGTGATTGCGGTGATACTGTATACATACATACATAGTCGATTAATAATAAATTGATCGCGCGAAATCATTCATCACAGTCAATGTAACAGTATTCTTTTATTCAACAATTTTTATCCCTCTAACATTATTCTCAGTCATCAGAGATAAGTTGTATCTTTGGCAATCATCTAATCTTTTAGCGAGACAAATCGATATCGTTATTCTGAATGAACTCAAGAGTTTTGAAGAAATACGCAGAAGACGACTTTGCTATCCTCATTATAAAGAGAAAAATAGCGATATTTATCGATTTATCGAAAATCAAATTCATCAAGATTGCTGCTTCGTATTGTAATTAAGCAAGATATCAGATGCTCGAAACGGTATATCGAGATAATTTCTTCCGCGCGCGCGCGCGCGTTGCGGAAAGCGCTTGGAATACGTCCAAATTGAAACGTTATTATTACGCAATGACTGGAGTGCGCGATAGTTTAAAATGCCGACGAGTTTGCCTCGGTTTCGAAGAAAGAGAGAGCGGAAGAAACAGAAAAGGCAATATGTGCGTTTTGATAGAGTCGTTTGGCTCGAACTAGTGGATTCTTGATCCTCGCACCATACCATTCATTTTACATGAATAATAGTGAAGCGTTGAGCGACGCAAGACTCGTCAAAGGCACAAAATTTGTTTTGATTTCCGAGACATTCAAGTATTTGATATACAAAATCAAAGCTAAAACAAACTAGCATGTTTATCTGGGAAAGGATGTTTCACATAAAATATATCGCTGATGAAAATGCGACAGTTTTATGCGATATACTCATGTGATATTGTATATAATACGAGCCAAGACTAATAACGGTAATTTAAATAAATTAATCAAATGTTAAGGTCAGAAAGAAACAAACCAAATGGGGAAAATAAGATGGTTGGAGGTATTCCAATGATGACTGTTCCAGTTATTGCACTGCTGGATAAATGCCTATTAGCAATATGCTCTACGCAGCCGCTATGGGTTACATTCATCATTTTTATCGCCATTCGGCACATAATATCTACGCCGTAGTATGCCATATTATGTCATAGTATGTCTTATTGCCATAGTTGCGCTCTTCATCAAATCCCTCGTGTCGGATGTGCTCCACGTCATAAAGAGGAAGAAAATCACAAGTGACATAATGTCACGCAGCTAACAGTAAAATCTTGACGAGTGATAGAAACAATGTAACAATGCGAAATAAGAAACACTAAGACATAATTACAATAATCTTGGTAATTAAACTTCTGCTCGTTCAGACTTCTGAATTCGCATTTATTAACGAGACTTGACAAGTATATAAACTTACATAAGGCAACTTATTAGACAACTTTTGTCTCAGTTTGTTGTAACGAATAAATACTGACGCAACTGTAGTATAGCTATGATAATAAATTATACCGTAATTATACTCATTATACGCAATTAACAGCGCATTGTCCTAGCCTGGAAACGGGAATTAAAACGGGTTTCCACGCGGCTGTCCCGTATCTCGCAACAGTGTGTCTTATCACGATGCCACTGGCATCCTATCGACTCTTGCTGATCCACCTACTCTATCGCCGCTATCCCGTAATAGAAGTCGCATTGAATATCTTGCGATGTAGCTCGCCGCATTTTCAATCACAGTGTTGACAGTCGAAGGCGCAGACGATCAAATTTTCCCAATTTTTCGCGATGAATCTCGAGTGATTCGCTTACCTCATGTTGCTGTTGCGAGGAAGATCCCTGCGCCTGACTGAAACTGCCGTACTGATAATTCCGATAATTCGAAGAGCCGACCGTGGATTGGTTCCCCATCAGCGATCCCCGTGGTAGACCCAGGCCGAACATGTCTGAGATCGCGCTTTCGCCTAGCGAGAGCGAGAGAAGAGAACAGAGAATTAATATCGCCGGGTATCCAAAGAGAGATGACCAAGGAGAAACGAGAGCGCGAGAGCCGTTCGAGCAAGATATTTAAATCGAAATGCGAAATCGCGCGACAAAGGCTGAGGATGTTCACCGAGAACGGCATGTCCACCCACCGTCAATGCTGACGTTTTTGTCCGATTGCGAGGACGAGGAGAGATCCTGCAGGTAACTCGAGGACGGCGGCGTTATGTCGAGCAGCAAATTGTTGATCGACTGCAACTGATGCAATCTCTCGCGCTCCTGTTCGCGCTCCTTGCCACGCTCCCGCTCGCGAGTCTGATTCAATTTGCGTAGCAGCAGCTTGTTACGCTCCCGATTCTGCGCCGCGTCCTGATGGTACAACGGATCCTGATGATGCATCGCTGCGCCTTGGTCGAATCCGATGTCCGCACTGTCGCCCTCGTCACCTAGCGAGATGTCCAACTGCAAAATGAACATAATTACTCATTATGAATCATCTGTGCACACCCGAATGCGTAAGATAATATTTTAAGGATATCTTTTCAGGATACTTTAATGCTACTCCTTTAACGATTGAGATAGAACTAGACTCTTTTTTTCTCCAGGAAAATATCTAGGAATTAGGGTGGGCGATTGCATCTTGACGAGGAGAAGCGAAGAAATGAGTTTTGCGAGATCTATGCAGTGTAATATAAGTGTAATAAAAGTGAATGCTTGGAAAAATTGGAAGATGGATGGCCTGAAGTATGAAGTTGTTCCAAAAGAAGGTTAACTGCGTAGTTTAACTGCATCGTATCATAAAGATAACCCAGCTTTCGGAAAAACGCGTTATTATATGATCTATATTTATATGGCATATATATTTTCTCTCTCTCTCTCTCTCTCCCTCCCTCCCCCCTCTCTCTTTCTTCATTTGATAAGTATTCAAAGAATCACACGTTTGCTGGAGGTCCCCTCTCGATACCCGCTCACTCCCCAATTCGGAATCTTCTATTAATCTTCGTGGATTGGATCGCTTTCGACAACTTCGACGGGCTTTTGGTCACATAAAAGTAAATATCCCAGACACGATCGACATAATCGACATAAATAACTTCATATTCAAGTCCAATTCGCCGAAGAGTGTTTACGCGTGTCTCGCATTCCTAAACAGAAGCTTACACCCGTATTCTTCCGTATCTTCCACAACGTTTCGTACTTCGTATTACATAATCGCGATGCAACGCGTTTACATCTTACATTCTTCAGGCATAATACGGTATACACTAACGTTTTCGCGCTCGAGTACGTCGCCGTTACGCGACAACGTCCGGCGGTTCCTCGCGCCGTTTATTTTCCAAGGATCGCGACAGTAATGGGAGAAGCGGCACGCTTTACTTCAAAATCGCGAAGGATTCGCGCGCTTGGCCGAGTGTCGCGCTCGCGACGCAACGCACGAACGGTGTGAACGATGCCGATGTACTACGCGGCGCACGCTACTATCGAATCGAAAACAGGGCTCCTGAAGGACGCCACGCTCCCGTCGCGAGGCACGTGGAATTATGGAATTCGCGAGAAAAAAATTCTTTATGGAATGGGGTGGGGACGCACATCGGGAAGCACATTCCGTCGAGCTTTCCTCGGAATTTCGGCTTTTGGACACGGCCGCTTTGGATAACCGCTCCTTGTGCGCGGTGATACAAATTTTACCCATCCAGCGTTTACGTCATTGATGACGTACATCCCGAAATCCCCTCGCGAATGCCCTTTACGGTTGGCGGTGATTTTTCACGGCAATTTCGAATGATGATCGAAATGCGTAGTGAGTGCGACCTATCGAATCAGATACCGAGTATAATTTCGAAGGAACATCTCTAAATGATGAACCGATCCGATATATAGCAAATATAATTTTATGCCGGTCTCTCCATCTCCATCGAATCATATTTCGCGAATCTTTCAACATCGTCTCTCGACCCCGACCATCCCGTAAAATGATGACGATGTAATAGCAATGATAATAATAATAATAATGATTCAGTCGATTCGATAATAATGCTCATCGTGACGAGCCTTGATCCTTGATTCGTGGAATTTAAGGTTCGGAGAACTCTCGAATTAGAAAAACGACGATGCCGGCAATTGGTTGCGCGACGTAATCACAATTCAAAAGTGAAGTCGCGCCTGCCTGCGAAATTGCGCTACGCCGGAGACGCCTCGCCGGCCATCGGAATTTCGCGAGACGGCGCCGAACTATCGCAATTCGAAGCACGTGCGAGTATCTCGCGATAATCTCGCGAGACCTCTCACCCTCGCAAGATCGATCGACCCAGATTTTTGGCGACTCCACGCGGTGCATTGACCTTGCACCCTCTTTCGGACTCGTACCTTTCGCAATCCTTTCGCGTATCCTTTTGGAGGAATTTCAGAGAGGGCGCGGGTTACAGATATTCGCCGGGATCAGGTGTTCCTACATACGCACATATCGCGGCATCTCCGACATGTCGTCGTGTTTATTTATGTTTACGCGGCGCAGGACATTCCTTCGGCGATCTACACGTCTACATGCTCCACGTAGCGCCGAATTAATAGGAGAGCGTTCCGCACGCGCGTAAAAGGGTTCGTTAAAGGGATGAAGCGAACCCGGTAATCGGAATCACCGGAAGAAAGGGAGAAAAAGAGGAAGACAGAGAGAGAGAGAGAGAGAGAGAGAGGGGAGGGAGGGGGGAGGGAGGGGGGAGGGAGAGAAAAGAGAGAGAGGGGGAGGGAGGGAGGGAGGGAGGAGAGGAAATCGGTGACCAGCAGGCATCTCAAAATCGGGATCGGCCCATTTGTGCGTTTCTGCGGTCTCCGAATTTCGCGATCCTGTCGCGAAGTCTACATCGGACATCTGTATACGCGGGACTGGCATCAGTTCAGATCGAAAATCGGGATTGAAACGTAGGCGCGTTTCATCGAATTCAAGCGTCGCGAATCCATATCACGAACATTAATCCGGATTATCATTATCACGAGCGAGCTTTAATCGCGAGGAAGAAAGCGGAAGGCAGGAACGAATGGCAAAACTTACCGGTTGCATCAGCGTGGGCATATCCGCGGAATGGGACTCTCGATGATTCTGTCCGGGAGAGAATCGCCGCGGCTTCGGCGGATGCGTACGTAAACGTGGAATCAGCTCGGCGCGGCTCGCCTTCGCACGATCTCGTGGGATGCGAGCGAGCGAGTGAGTGAGTGCCGATTCGACGTCGTCCGCCACTAACAACAACGCGCGATTAAGCAACGTACTTCACGCGTCGCGCGTACCGCGAGAAGTTACGCGCGAATGACGATGACAAAGCCACAGCGGCGGTGGCGGCGGCGGCGGCGGCGGCGGCGGCGGCGGCGGCGGCGGCGGCGGCGGCGGCGGCGGCGGCAGCGGCGGCGGCGGCGGCGGCGGCGACGGCGGTGGCGGCGGCGGCGGCGGCGGCGGCGGCGGCAGCGGCGACGACAACGGCGATGAGGGGTGGATTCTCGGGACGCTGGAAATCGCCCCGCTACGGTGGGAGATCTTAACGCGCGTTTCCGCAATTCCTGGAATGTACCGCATTCGCCGCTCGCTTCGATAGCACAGAATCGACCTAGCCTCATTCGATTTATTATCGATAACGCGGTAACGACGGAACGCCCATTCTTCCACGTTGTTGTCTATTACTCCGACAGTGGTAGACAAGATCTATACTTTCTTTTTTTCTTCCATATACGTCATTTCTTTCTTTCTTTCTTTCTCTCTCTCTCTCTCTCTCTCTTTTCTTTCTTTCTTCTCTGATCATATTTCTTTTGCGCGCATACTCGGAAAGAATTCGGATATCTTTTGAAGATGCTTCATCTTTATCGTTATATCCCTTGGAAAACAAAGGTTTTTTTTAAAAACGAGTTTAGGTTTAGCAATGATATTGAAGCTAAAAGAAACTTAATGTATATATAAATATGTGCAAAATGTATAAAATTTGGAGATATTCTCGGATTTCTTATGACGTGGATCGGTTTATTGGAATTAATAGATATTAAAAATTTTGAGATAGTTTTTACATCTTTTATTTTTGAAATATCAGCTATGTGATAATATCTATAAAATTATATATATATATATATATATATGTATATCATAAGAAATTGATGATCCTGTAAGGCATATAAAAACTAGAATACGTAAAAAAGCTATATGTACATTATTTACATCGTATTTTGTTGTATAAGAATAAATATATATTCTAAGTTTATTGTATATTAGATGAACAGATCATATGAGAGAAAGTTCAGAGTCCAATTAGTACTCTATGTGCGCGGTTGATGAATCTAACATCTCAACTTCGGAACTATCGCCAGTCGAATAATTAACAACCAATACGTCTCGCGTTTGTTGCTCCAATTTGCCGGCGTTGTCTTCTCCTTTGTTGGAATTCTCTCCCCAGCCGCTTGAGAATAGATCAGCCCTTAATTTATCAACGGCTTGGTCATCCGAACCGCTAGCTACATTATTGGAATTTTCCTGCACAGGCGGTCTAATTTCGCTGCTTTTGGATTTATACTTTGGTATTTCCATAGGCGCATCTGAAAAGGTTTCCGTTCGTGAAAGAACTCTACGATTTCATCGTGAATTTTCTGCCAGGCATACAGAAATTTAATCGCAGAGAGGCTAAGAGTGTATAATTGTTTCACAAAAAAATGAGGAATGTTGAGCGATAAAATTGCCTTTATCAGAAAAAAATGCTTATTCGATAAATGCATTGTAATTGAAAAAAATATATTAAAGTATGTCATATTCAAGGAGGTAATTTTCCAGAAGATAAAAACAATCGTTGGTAATAAACATGTAAAAAAAGAAATGAAATCTTTCTCTCTACATCTTCCCTTGCCTTTTCAAGAGACTATGCTTCTTTTATATAACAAATATCAATTAAATTCTACATATACCAGGATACGGAGGTGCCTCATCTACTAATTGTTCCATTACATATCCCAACATAGTAGCGGTGAACGTGTCGTCCCGTCTAAGACCAAGTGCTCTGTGAAAAGCGTCCACCGCCTCCTGGATATTACCCATTAGAGCATAAATGAATCCCATTGACGAGTACGTCGATGGATTCATAGGATCCAAAACCAATGCCTGTTGATGGTACTCTAGTGCCTGATCGTATTTTTTCATTTTTCTACAGGTATGCGCCATGTTATTTAATAGCGCCTCCCATTTACTGGGCAGCATCACGTTTCTTAGGTCGCCTTGAATACTTTTCATAGCTTCCTTAAATAATCGTTCTGCATTTTTGTAACTGCGCTTAACAAGAATAATTCTTAATAATTTTTATATAGATAAATATATACATACATATTAGATGTATTTTCTTTGTTTTCTATTTACAAGATCTATCTACATAGGAGGATAGATCTTGTGAGTTGAATGAGATAATACTCACTCTAAATTGTAAAAGCATATAACACCCATCTCGTGTATCACAAATGGATCATTCGGCGCTATTCCTTGAGCCTGCTGGAAGAACTTGTCAGCCAGTTTTGTATTATTCGTCAAGCCGCACTCTAATCCAATATACAAAAGTGGCAGGTGGCAACCTTTCATTAGTTGCGACGCTTTGAAGTAAGCAGCCATTGCTTGATCGTGTTCGTTTTCTACTGCAAACGAATGTCCATATGCCAACCAAGCAGGACCAAATAATCTATCTAGTGCAGTAGCTTTTGCTAAATATCTTCTTGCTTGATCGCTTTTACCTTAAATACAACAGTATGATATTTACATCATTAAACATATCGAATAATGAAATGTGTTAAAAAAACGTATGTTTAAATAATAATTTACCTATAGTATAATAATAGCATCCAACTGCAAACCATGCCAAGGCCATTTCCGGATATAAATCCACTAGCTTATGTGCCAGATAAAATAAAGCTAAAAGATATAGTCTCGTTATTAACAAATTCTAATATCATCCACTTTTATTTACAAAATATAAAAGTAAAATAAACTTACCATTGGTTTTTTTAAGTTCGACTAAACAGGCAATATGTACCGGAAGACAAGAGTTATGATATGGATCCTTTTTCAAGATTCTGGACATTAGACAGAGATTTCACATGATCTTTTGTTACAAAGAATACAAATGTATCAGTGACAGTGAATACAAATGTGACGGAAACATAACTTACTTCTCTGTTAGCGAGAAACACTGATGATAGTCACAATTATAATACAATTTTTCAGCTTTGGCAACTTGCATATCCAAATTATCTGTTAATCTGTCCGCAACAGAAATTCCCATTACATTACACATAACTGATGATTGCTTTATGTTTGGTTCTTGATATTTTTTTAACTTGCTATCATATAACAATCGCAAAAGTTCTTCTTCACTCTTTGTACATTGTTCAGGAAATGGTAAAGATGCCAAGAGCTCCCGTTCTGGATAAAGAATTATTATTATATAAATCCTGTTCAGAAAACATGTACCTGGCGGAATTAATGTAGTACCTTCGGAAGCTGAGAGCATCTGATTTTGTACCAAAGCCTCAAATGCTTCATACGAATAAACATCACATTGTAAAGCTTGCTTGTAGCACTCCGTTGCTACTGCTCTGTTATCCATAGCTTCGTATACCCTTCCTTTTACATACAATATGGAGCTTTGAATCTGTAATTTTAACAGCGCAACGCATAAGAATAGGAAAAGAAGTTATAAATATTAATATCATCACAAACTCACATGTACTTTGTAACATGTAGGCACAAATATATTTACATTTTTCGAAGCATCTTGGAAGATGTCCATACGAGTGGAGAAGGTAATACCCGCCTGCGTAATATTTGTGTATATTTCGGACTCGTTAATGACTTGTAGCGCATCGTTATATTCTTTAGCTTCCAATAGACACCTCACAGTCAAGTAATGACACATCACATCAGTCTGCGTGAACAAATCGTGACATGATTCATCATTTAAGCTCATCATAAGTTACATGCAGAATGTTTTGCAACGTAAAACTTGCGTAAACAAATCTTTCATATAATCTTTCATATAAATCAATTATTATCATGTTTTGATCTCAGGGATCGTCGTATCTCAGTGACCGTGTAAGTTACCTTTTCCAGTCCATATCTCTTCATGAGATGCGCAGCGCGGTGATACTGCTTCATGAGATACATGCATTGAGCTAAAACGCACACGTCCTTCGGATCCTCATTGCTCAGTGACACTACTTTGTCGGCCCAGAACAAGGCAGCGCTGTGCATGTGCTAGAAAGAAGCAGATTTTGCGCTCGATTCCTCTCCTATTTACGCTTTCTAAAATGGGACTTACCAACTCGATGTATGATTTGATTAATTTCCTATAGCTGTCTAGGTCAATGCTTTTCTCGTCCAGCAAGTTATGCATGCTGCCGTTATCATCGCCACGGTGTGACATGTTTCATCCGAATTTTTTTACGATTAATAGAGGTTAAGTTAAGATAGGTTAAGAGAGATCAGGATAAAGCAGACAGTTAAGAGAGACAAGAGACAGAGAAGAACTCGTGCATCGAGCTTTGCGCTGCGCGTCTTCTACCGTTACATGCGCGCGATGCTTCGTGAATTTCGACAACTTGAAATTATCGATGTATGAAGACAATAAATATGATCCTTCTTTTATTTATTTGATCTACATCAGATATATGACAATTCTAAAATAAAATTGAAAAATACATCGGACCTCCCCGTGTTCCGAGTTGCGAGAGTCGATGGATTTGCGATGGTTTATTAAAATTAAAACCGATCTCTTATTAAAAATAAGATAAATGTACGATTCTCGCGTCGAAAAGAAAATTCAAATTTGTATCGTAGAAAGTTGCATTGTAATTGTAGAAAGAGTAGTTAAAAGTAAAATACAGATAAATTTAAGAAAAAAAACTAAAGTTTTCGAAATATTCTCTGAGCTCTTTGATCCCCCGACAGAGTTTTCATACATGTAGACATTAATATGCATAATTACAATTTTTCTTAATTTTTAAATTAAAAATTGTAAAATGGGCAATTGGAGATATAATGGGGAATGCCGGAGTTTGTACCATTTATATTTGCAATATATTAAATAATTATTAATTAGATACATCATGTGCGATAGTAATTTAAAGTCATATAATTTTAATATATACATCTTTCTCTTCCTTTCTCTCTCCGCTTTACGTTTTTTCAGTTCGTAATATTTTAACAATGCTTTCATAACTCGTTACGAATCTTAATTATTATGACACGAGTTGCACGTACCAGATATACACATAAAACATTAGTTTCTCTCTATTGTAAACTCTTTTCGCTTTGTATCACACCTCGATACCGCATTAATTATCATACAAAAGTGGGCGACTATCGCGTACAACGCTAAATAATTAGTCGTTTATCGATTATCCTGTTCATCGATGTTCCGATGCGGAGATGCGCCAGCATCGGTGACGCTGTTTACGAAGATTCACGAATACGTCACGGGCGCGAGACAACGAATCGTTACGGCAAACAGCAGTCCGCACGCTACTCGTGCGAACTACTCGCAACTTAAAGTAACGAACTTAAAGGAATGAAAGTGTACGGGACACTTTAGAATTACAGTCCACCTCGCGCGTATCTCTTACACATAACACCAATAGGTGATCCTTCTGACACGTACTCGGCGAATTCCCAACTCGAATCAAACTCGAATCATTAGAGATCGCTCGTAACATCATCGCGATAGACGATCTTTTATTCTTTAGCATGAAAGAACTACGCTCTACTTAGCAGGACGAACACCCATTAATGATACATCAAGATTGATACATCACGCTTCGAGGTGGGCGTTAAATCCGAACTACCTGCAGTTCGTAGTCAATGCGGCAGAGAGACCCGGATTTGGTGAGAAAAGAAACGAGGCTTCAATGAGACATAATACTGTTGAGTCGACGATTACTTTAAACTACCTATTCTCTCGATTCAGAAGCTTAATACGGTGATTCGAATGCGCGTTCGCGTATTACAATTACTTGCGTCGCTTTGTGTTCGTTCCATCCGCGAGTCTCTGCGAGACTCGATACCCGCTTCCGGGTATCGACTTTCATTCATCTACGAATGCTTGATCCAACGTTAAACATTACACATACGTATGCGAAGGAGGCACACACAAAAATAATTATAAAATCGCACTTTACATTCACACCTGATCGAGTCACAATTACCGAAAATTAGATTCTCCCATTTCTCGTGCTCCGCGCAAAAGAAAGAAAAAAAAAGAAAAAAAAAAAAAAAGAGAGAGGATCGCTGAACGAATGCCATCGTTAACGGTGAGGATCGAGATAAAATCTACTATAGCACCATGTCGGCGTGTATATATATATATATATAAATACATATACACATACATCGCATGGATCTCTCAAGCCAATTGTTACAATAAATAACTAAGCATAATACAAAAAGATAATGCTGATTACAATGATATATTACGTAAACGTAATAACATAAAATAATAAATGATAATCGATATCAATAACATGCCCTTTGTAGGTAACCTAAGGCTAGGGAGGAACTTATATTACATTGAAATATTGACATTCAAATATTTAACTTATTTAAATGTGACTAAGCTTTTCTTTTCTGCGGTACACAATATGTGTATATGTTTCATATAAAATTCGAAGACACCTTTAACAGCTCGCTCGTCGTTATCCTATCGTACGAGATGAAACTTTGCGATTACGATGGCCGGAAATTCACTTTGCAGAATGCCACAGCCGGAAGATTCTGCGAGAAAGCAAGAAATGCAAAAACAAGCGTATCACGATTAATCACGAGCTTCTCCGCGATGGTATTCTGACGTGCGAATTTCCAGACACTTCGTATATAAAACACATACGAGCCCCAGCAAAGTATACCCTTTGTATTCGTCGTTCCGATAACATTTACGTTACTGTTGCACCGTACCGGTTTACCGGATCTATCGCCGCTGTTTCCGATACGTAAAAACGAGAAATTAATGTGAACGCGATTGAATTCTGTTCTGTTCTGTTCTGTTCTGCTCTAATTTTACTTTCTTGCGCGCACGGGACAACGCGTGCGACTTTGCGCGATTTCACATGCGTCTCGGCAATCGATACATCCGGTAAACCATGACGGATGCGTTATGCTACACATATACCACGTGTCCTAAATCAATGTTAATAAATTATTATAAATCAGTTAGTAAATATATATCTATATATATGGGCGCGGTATGGGCGTATCGCGCATAATTATGCCGTGAGGAATTTAGCTCAGCGTGATTAGAAATATAGAAATTAGCGTAGTTGGCAATGGCAGTACTTGGAAGAATAGAGATACAAATTCTCGGATACTCTCCTACCGACTATCACAATGCTTTTACGATACTAATATCATAATAATTCACGACGAAGTTCATTAATTCACGAGACATCGAGTGACCGGTGCAAGAAACGACTTGTTGTGCTGTTGCTGCTTTCCTTGCAGAGGTCTCGTACATTTAATAAGATAAATAATTCGAGTACACACTGGATACAAATGAGACAGATCGGACATTTTAACATGCATCCGAGCTTACGTACGTTAAAGTTCTCAAGCAGATAAATAACGAAATCAAGAAGCGATCATAAAATTTTCGAAAGCGGTGCCACTCGAGGTTCTCGCGTTTCTTTTTCTTCTCCATTTTTCACCTCCTCTCTCCCTCCCCCCCCATTATATCGGGATAAATATCATACATACAATCCGAAGGTCACACATCTCGCGATATCGCGGAAATGTCATCGCGCAAATCTATGTATCAGTATGCAATGTACTTTACCATTTTCCGTATCTCGTCGCGATATCAGTCGCGATTTTCTTTTACGTTACATTATGATATCCGATGAAGATAACATTTGCACGTAGTCAAATGTTGACTACAAATGTTGAGTATAATACACAATTATGTATTGATTGATTAACTTAATTCATAAACTAGATCCGAACATTTTCTGGGACATCTGACGCAAGTGTATCAATCCTTAATTGTTACGATTTCGATTCAACGAAGTGTACATAATTGCGTAATGATATTAGAACTGTCAGACGAGTCGGAAGTTTACGACTAATGTAGGAGGCTTAATATATTTCTTAGAAACCTCGTTATTACCGTTCAGGATTTGTCGGCTTTTACTTCGGAATTTTTTACCGCGCGATTGTAATCAAAATTTTACGTATATGCCAAAATTTCGTTTCTCTAAACTCGTGTAGCAGATAATCTTTGGTTACCCAAAAACATCTATCGATACATTGTCAGTTAGGTGCTACTGGTAGTCTATATTTCTGTAAGGCAGAAGCCGTTCTTTTTTTTTGTTTCTTTATCATACGTTATAATAATACTTCTAGATCTCAAAATCTTAAATAATTGTGGCAAACGTCTTGGCCACTGTTAACCCCTCTTTCCCTCCCCCTCCCCCCTCCCCCGTCATGTTTGTCATATAATTTGTGTGTGAACTATATATAATCACATTTATATTCTTCATATATTTTGAAAGAGTTCCGCAATATAAGGTTTCTTCACGTTTAAGCAAGACTGACCAGCTCTCTCAAATAAAACGAACCAGAGCCTCGATATGTACGTATATCTTCATACATACAGAACATGAAAAACGATAGATAGTTATCTTCGTAATAAAGCTACGAAGCTACGATACGCTAAATGAATCAAACGATTTATAAATATTCCCGAATATTTATGTTCAAAAGTAGGATATTCTCGTACTAATCCTCAAGGGAAACCTATAAATTACTGAGAGAGCCAAGATCAGATCCGCAAAATCGTTTGTGCCAGATTCTTATTTCACTAATAAAATACCTATACATATATATCTTTGATCAGTGCCTCTTGATGCACTTCTGCATAGCATCAGAGTATGATACGAGGAACACGAATATAGAATCGCTCGTTCATTCTCATTTTTGGTCTCGGAAAAGAAGAATCAATCCTTCGTCGGAAGTCTAAGATTGACGCGAAAGCGAGAAATTCGATCGTTATATTGATGGAGATGATAGCAAAAAATAACTTTCAGTCATCTATAAGATAAGAAATAGGCTATTTTGAGAATATTGTATACGCATACGTCGGGAAGAACATCAATTCTATATATATTAGCAATGTTCGACGCTTTTCTAATCCGAGTCCTCTTCGATCGGCGGAGGTAACATGGAGAAATGCTGCGCGCTAAGCATTCCCCGGGAAAGCGCGTACTCCGCTAGAGCACGATGACAAAAGACGTACTGATCCGGCATCTGAATACTGTAGGCCCTCTGCGCCCTGATCTTCTCGACGGTACCTCGTATGTCTACGGTTCCGGTATCCTCCAATCGGGATATGCAAATGTCCAAGGTGCAAAACGTACCTGAACATAGGACAGTTTGATATATGCCTACTGCTGTTTTTTTATATATTTTAGGAGAACGTTGTTATTTCATCGCATACGATATAAGCATATCTTATATAAGATATATAAGATATACTAACATGATAACGAGATACACACAAGAATATTGTAACTGTAATTATGATTGTACACTAAATATTCATCTACCTGTCCTTCCGATACCAGCGCTGCAATGTACAACTATTGGTGGTCCTCGAGGATGTCCTGCCCACGTATCACCTCTACTAGCGAGCAGTTTGCTCTGTTGTTGTCTTACTAGGGACAAGAACTGCAGTAAAACTGTAGCTGATTGAGGGACACCATAATCCGGCCATGCCGTATACAACATATGACAAACCTCTTTCGTCTCGTCAGTCTAAAAGCAGAGAAATAAATGTGAATGTGAGAATCTGAATCGGAAACGAACAAATTAAATTAATAAAATTAAATCGTATTACATACCTTATTATTTGTAAGGACAAGCATGGATATTGTGTAATCTGGATTTGTATCGACATCGAGGGTAGTTACGGTGAATCCGCCGGCTTGTACCTCGTCGCCTGGTTCGGGACCCCAGTATTGCGCGCATTTCGTACGCCCTCGTTCCACCACTCTGAAAAGGATTGACATATTTACAAATTATACAGTTATATCAAAAATTTCGAATGCAAAATATATTATCATTAGTGTTATCTTGAAATATTACAATGTAAAGTGTCAACTACAGAATGAACCAGTTTACCTCGTGGTCATGACGACAACTAGAGTTTGTTGCTCCCAAATCATCCTCCAGAAATCGCCGCATGTCTTCGGTAAGGGACCCTGAGTGCTGATAAACGCATTCTTCTGCTTATAACCATCGACGAAATTCGCGTTTATATAATCGGACGTTGCTTCTCCGTCTATTTGCGAAAGGCAGACTCTGCTGTGATCGTAGCAAAGCACATCAGTGTAGCGATTCTTCGATTGATTGGCCCTTAATCTAGAAGAACGAAGAATATAAGGTTATAAAGATATCTCAGAGATATCTCGTGTCGCACAAAATTCCCATTTTACGTACTTTGCATTATTAAATGAACCATCCGGCGGTCTCTGTCTGATTTCCGCGTATTCCGCTATAAGGCCGGCGCGTCCTCGGGAATGTATATCCGTTATAAATTGTTCCATGGTAACAGCTTGTAATCCGGGATCGCCGTGAAGACTATCATCGTCACTAAAACCAGAACTAGCCGAGGACGGAGGCTGAACTGGAGATGGCGCTTCATCGGTGCTCATCCAGGCATCGCTATTAGTAGTGCTGATCTCGATATCGCCGATGTTTGCCACATCGTTCTTTACCTGTTTGTTCTTATCGATTATGGGACTAGTCGAACTACTGTGCGTCGTGGTCACATTGGGATTTTGATGAACCGTACGATTCTGCGCTGTGGGCGAGACAGGTGTACCCACTCTCGGGGTGACCTGAAAAGATATAACGCGTACATTGAATTAAAAAATTTTATATTATCTCGTGTATTCTGGCAATGCAAGAAGCTAGAATAGATCAATGCCTTCTCTCAATGGAAGAAAGGAGTTATTCTCTGCACGAGTTTGTCATATGGATTGAATAATGCATAATGTGAATTTGACTTAATTACGCGCTGCGTAAATACTGACCTCACACAGTTCMCCCCCGCCTCGGTTCGTCATGGATTTAAGACAGTGAAGTAGCCATGCTTCATGCTGTATCTCCAACGTACCGCCTAAACGATGTGGCAATGATTCCCGCGGGATATGTAACGTAAGTTGAGGAATGGATACCGTGAATACTCGATCCCTTAACTTTTCTCGTACAAATAACCGAAGGATCTTGAAGGGTGCTTTAAACCACAATGGAGCCGTTACTATCAAAACCTTTTTCAGTTTCGCTGGATAACCACCCTGAAACAATGATGCAGATATGACACAATTTGTACATTTAGCTTAAATGTTATGATTTAATCCTTACAATTGCACAACAAACTTAAAGGACACTTCATGCCCACCGATTCCTGAACGCATTAAATACGATAAACAAAAAAATACGTTCAAAGTTATGATTCCTAATTGCGCACCATTCCTTCAGCGAATCATTTCAAGAGTGCAATTCAGTTTTTAATTTATTTCGTTCTTTAAATTTCCATTCTGACAGAAATGGAATGTTATTTATCGAAGTATCTCTTCCAATTTTGTGCATAGCTGCAGAAACGACGATTTTACAGGAATAATCTTGAAAAATTTGATTGCGCTTGACCTTTCAAAGACCTTTCAAACGTTGCAATAATAGAACGACCCATATATCGCGCATCAGCGATTCGGTTGCCAACTACGAGTCACGTATTCAACGCGATGCGTTTCATATGCAAAGGAAGAAAAAGAGAGAAAACCGCGATTCGATCATCCAGCAGTCCATAAGAAACGAAAGTTTCTTGTAGCTTCGCGCCTTTCATTGTGCAATTTCTGCCATCAGCAATCAGCAAATTACCTACTATCGACAAATAAGCGTTACACGAGCCCGAACGAACAGGCGTCTCATGTTTCCCTAGTTATTTCGTAACGTACATAAAATACACAGGAAGCCAAGCGACTTAACCGCCGGGGTAGGAGCCAGAGGGCGGAAGTACCGTAACGACGTCAGCAGCACTACCACCATCGTCCACCACCACCACCGTACCACCACCGTTACCGCCAACCACCGAGGGCACGTAACAACCGCTACGTATACACGAACGTCATCAAAGTGCGAGCGCGTACGAGAACGAGACACACTGGCGCGATTTCATTCCGAAGACGAGTCTCGGTTCCGCTAGGCGAGACGCGTACATTATTTCGGGATCGCGCGAGCGTGCAAACGTAACGCCGCGAATCCGCCAAGTCGAACCGCGGCGGAACATCGCCGCGCGTTTCACTCAGATTGCTCTTCCAGATTCTGGAAAATTCAAAGAATCCAGCCGTGCCCGTGCCATCGCTCGCCCGGTCGATCGATCGTCGGACAGTTTCCGAAATTTACCCTAAGCCATTGCTGCCGAACGTGGCGGCGATCGTAGACGGAATCGCGGGCATATCCGTTGCGAGATCGTTGCCGCGACGTCGTCGGTAGCACTCAACGGGACTCCTCAACGGGAGAGGAAGAGGAGGCTCCACCTGTCCAGAGGATCGGCGTCCTTTTGGCGTCCTCTTGGCGCCCGCCGTGCGGACAAAGTGGGGGCACGCGGGCTCGATACTCGAAATCACTGCCGGCACTTCGGTCAATCGATAGCGTCAGATTAGTATAACATTGCCGGAACGCACGCTTGATGGCGAGAATTTTCTCCTTCTCGTTTCTCTCGCCGTCGTCGTCGTCGTCGTCGTCGTCGTCGTCGTGAAGGTAAAAGACAACGAAATCTTGCTTGCTTACTCACTCGCTCGCTCTCGCGCGCGCGGACGGGAACGCGCGATCGAACGAACGGGGAGAAAGGGAGAGAATCGGGTCGCGCCGTACCCGAATGCGACAAGGTGCTGCAAGGGGGTCACGATGATTACTGACCGCCAGCGTCGCGACGTTAATCGGAGCGTGGGGCACGCATGCGCTGCCACCGCGCCGCCACCGTTCGACTCTACCACGCGACCCCTTCTTTTCACCGCCGACATCCCTTACGCCAATTCCTCCCCCTTTTTTATTGCCGACAGCAGAGGTGCAGCAACCGTGTACGCCGTGGTGACGTATTGCCCGACCAGCGATTCTCAACCGACCGTTTCCGCCGAGCGGAGCGACTGTCAATGCCGACAGTCGAATCTTTTCATATTTCACTCGGAAATTTCTAATGAAATTTCTGGCATTGTTTCCCGACTGTAACTGTTTGATTGATATTGACGCAAATCACAAAGAGATACTTGCAGAGATTAAATCTTAAAATCTCATTCCGTGATCATTCAATGTATTAATTAACATTAATACTCTTAAATACATAGCAAGGTCAGATTATTCCCGTCGCAAGATCGAGATCTGAGATTAACGGGAAAAAGATTGGAATTGCAAACAAAAAAGAAAAGAGAAACATATCATTTGATATGTTTCGTTAACGTCAGGGAGTAAATCGTAAAGAAAACTTTCAAAAGTCGATACGTTTCCGCTATCCCGTTTACCGATCCATTTCGAACATGTAAAAATCCATCGTTTAACTATCTTCTCTCATAAAACACGCGCAATCTCGCCAATAATGCACTCAACAATATCTCTATATCTCAATATCTCGCGAGCACTCGAAACTATCTTTCAAGTGGAGTGCTTCATTCTGTTATAACGCGATTCGCTTTTTTGTTTTCCTAGTTCAACACACGTCGCACGTGGAGACGCGTCTTTAATTACATAAACACAATCAGGTCATGCCGGATGATCTCATCAATGAACGGGAAATGCACATTCGCGCACATCGAATTTTTACGACCCGGTTAATTAAACCCGAGCCCGGTGGAAGAGAGGCGTGGAACAATTAGCGCGTATCACGATGCATGTGCAATGTGTTGCACCTTTATAAAAGTCGTCGGCGGGCGAGTCTCGCCTCGCCTTGGAATCACGGTTCACCGCGCGATTAAGAACCGATTGAATCGCGTGGTGCGTGAAGGTCTTTCACACCTTCGCGCTCTCTCCATATAATGGATGACGATATCTCCTTGGGGAGAAAAAAAGGACACGCTCGTCTCATAATCGCCCCCTCATGGGTTATTTAATATCTCTCAGAATCGCGTTATAGGTACACGTTATACGTGCACGTGTCTTAATGACGTTAACGATACCACTGACGTTACCGAAGGAGGAAGTTACCGGTGAAGGAAATCCCTGAGAGCAACCCCGCACATCGATACTCCGATTACGCGTCTCGTCGCGTAATCGCAAGTCCACGCAAAGCGTCAGCGTCCCTTAAGCCCTTTGAGCTGCGTATCCTCGTTGAAAGCTGATTCAAACTTGGCGCCTCGTCAAGAAATAGACGCTCCGTTTAAAAAAAGAAAAGAGAGAGAGAAAAGACGAGACTACAATGACATGAACGGATTACGTTTATATAATTATAGACGATATTCAAAAATGTTTAATTATTGAAAATCTATGTAGAACTGCAAGGCGATTAATAATTGCACAAAGTGACGAATCACTCGGCATCGTTTAGTCGCGTATAAGAAACGCGTGTAAAAATTTCAGTTAGAAAATGCCTCATGCATTTGAATAACAATGGCATTGAAAGCGCACTCGCTACACTCGAGACAGGTCAGGAGATCCACAGATACCGCGTATGACACCATTTTTTTACGTAAGTGGACCGACCGCATCAAAGCATTAACGCATGGAGACTATTTCGACCGACCGGCGATGACTAATTGGGTTAACTTCAACGACGGTAATAACTGTAATGCCGGATGAAATTGCGCACAGCGTGAATGTTAATCGGGCCGCGCGTTCTAGACCCTTTTAGACTTAGCCAAAGGGATTATGCGAGTCTGACGCTTCTCTTTTCACTTCTGTTCCTCTCACACGTTATAACTGAAATTTAGATTAGGATTTACAACGACGTAATATCATTGGACATATGCTTTCCTTTGTACATCAGTGGATAGCAAGATTATATGTCACGTTGATATAGGAGAAATAAAATCATATATTGCGGTAAACAACGAATGTTCGCTGTAGCTTTTCTTTCATTTTCAATCGCGAACTTTTCTCGCTTTCTAATCTTGCTCGGCAGCAGCGCTTCGCTTGGATGCGCGCTGATTATTACACGCTACTCATGTCGCATCGCAAAGTATTACGCGCATTTCGAGAGAAAACTGCAGAAATCTGTTTAAGGTAAGAAAATACGAGATTTTGTAACGAGAATTGTACAACGGTCTTGCAAGAGCAGATCAAGAAATCCTTGACACACATTATATTATACTCAATGCGAGAATAAGCGGAAGTAAATTTTGCGGTTCTTGAATATTCAGGTAACTTGCGTCGCTCGTCCTAAATTCTTGATACTCATATCTCTGTACGCGTCTTCTCGAAACAAGTCATCATACTTGTTGCGTTATATTCATGTTTAATCAATTCTGCACATTCTGTACATCAGTTTTGGTATTTTATTAAATTCCGAAGCTATAAGAGCTGAAGCTGCAAGCGGACATTGCGCCGCTCGCGTTATTCAACAACGTTCGCGATGATATCCAGAATTGTATCTCGTCGACTTACCTTCAAAAGCGTCAGAATTTTCTGGGACAGATCATAGTCGAAATTCTGGTACTTGCTGTCTGACATATCATAAATAAAAACTAGACCATGCTTCTGAGTCTCTGCACTTTCGAGTGCGGCGTCCAACTGGTACACGACACCCTGAGGAAAATAAGAAAAGGAATAGGCCTTAACGTCGGAATGTCGAAAACAAATTCGCGGCTGAGAATTACGTGGAACTTTCGGCGAACGCCGAAAAGTACATGCCGTTAAAAAACTGTCTCCTCCTCCTTCATACTTGTTGATCGCGACACTTACTTGTAGAGTCGTTTGGTGCGTAGTATTTTGCGGAAGATGCAAATGCGCCGTAAAAATAGCTATTGCTGCACCTGTTGCGTCCCTCGATGGCTGAAAATAATTTATCACGTTAGGCCGCTTCAAGTCCGTTTCGAGCACGGCACAATGACCGAATATGAAACGCACGCTCTACTCATCTTACCAGAACGGTGAATTTCTCTGTACGTAGTTCGCTGAGCAAGGGTTCCTGAGTCGGGTGCAAGACTGCTAATCCCTCCCTTCTCCTGGTAGCTTCATGCTGCTCATACAGAGCCAAAGCTCGCTGAACCTCGAATTTGCGTGCCGCCAAGAATTTTACCGCTGTACTCCAGGATACTGGCCCGGCTCGTCTTCCGGCCCTGCACTTATTCACGGCTTCAATGAATTCTTTTGTCGCCTGTGAGAAAGAAATTTCCATACATGTTAACGTACTCGCTATTGTTGAAGAACAAGATCTTTTATGTATACGGCATAGATAGATTGAGGCTAAGCCTCCGAGATCTGAGATAAGACAAATGAAATATTTATGAAGGAAATCGATGTACATCGTGCATTGTTTAATCTTGATACTTAATAATCTCAGTATCGATAACCTTGTCAGAGCTAACAGTGCTGTTTCGAGCCAATCACGTTCGACATTTGACATAAGCACGATGCTAATTTTTCCATCAAATGCTACTAATAATGCTCAAATAATGCCATCAGTAAAAATGATTGCAAGACGCAATTTCCTTGATAAATTATTAATAAGCAATAACGTTCCAGGACTTTTAACGATCCCTATCTGCCTTAGCCTCGTTGCTGGTGCAAGAGGAAAAAGTGCAAAGCTCAGCAGAAAGCGATAGTTTAACTCTATGAATAAATTATCGCCCCTTGCTGAACGTTGGGTAACAAAATTCCGCTCGTAATCGCTCAACATCTTACACAGATCGTTGCACAATGACAACCTTGAAAACGGCGCTTCGTGTTAGCGGCGCGCCACGGCAGGAAACGGTGAATTACAATGTTTATCAGCGCGATCCGATCAACGGTGCGCGAACGCGACGTTATGCATAAATCTCGGTTATTTCGTCGGCTCTCTCGTCACCTTTGCGACCTCCTCGTCGTACCGGGAAAAGCAGAAAAGAAGAAAACCGAGGAAGACAGAAAGAGAGCTCGATTAGCGAGGGCGACGTGACACCGATGGTCTCAGATTTCGACGACGTCGGCGTCAGTCACGCGAATCGTCCTGCTCGGCCTGAGACGGAAACGCACGATGATCGGCATCCGATCCGCCTTAATAATGTCGAAAATACCTAGTGCGAATCGAAATTATTCATCCGTGAGTCAACGGTGATCGGCTCGATCGTGTCTACCGACGTTTAGCATCGACATTCTCGTATTCGTATCGAACAAGACGATGGATCGATGATCGACGATCGACGATCGATACGATACCATCACGTGATTGGTAGCAGCATTCCGCTGTTCAAAACCGTGCAATGACCGTGGACGTGGCCGCGCTCGCTGCTGCTGTACATTACACGTACGCGCGCACACGCGCGCATACGCGCGCCCGCTGTACTACCGATACAACTTCCGGTGTCCGGCTCTACCTCCCCACCGGCCATTTCCGCTATACGCCAGCCGGCGGGGACCGGCCCCGCTCGGCGTGCGGTGTAGATCGACGCGCTTGCACCGCGGCAAGGCGAGAGCCGAGGAATTCAGCACCCCGTCACTCCCCGCGATACGCATTTCTGCGGCTCGTTCGCGATATGCATTGTTACGCGTGAATCGCTCTCGCGCGTCTCGCGAGACGCGCGACGCGCGGCCGAACGATATCGCCCGTCCCGCGCCGATTTCGCCGCGTCCCCCCCCCCCTCCTCCTAATGCTGATTCGTCGCGAATCCCGCGATGAATAAACGAGGGAGGGGAGGGGCGGCTCTAAACCGAAGGCATGCGACATGCGGCGGAATTATTTTGCGGGAGTCATTCCTGTCGCTATCATCCGTGTCATCCGGGGCGGAAAGTCGGCGGGAAGAAGGAAACTGAGCTAAGGCCGGGGCTAGCATTCCCGGAAACGTGCGTATATCCGCCGCACGTGCGCATCCGTATCCGCTGAGTCACGTATTGAAACGTATTACTATGCCGATGGATTATTAATAACAGTTATCGAGAGCCGCGTGGGCTTTATAAACGGCATTATTGAGCGATGACTTTCCATCCGACGCAAGTGGCCGATGATAAAACGATGAATGGAAAGGGTCAAGGGATCGCCGATCGCCGTTGATGATCAATCAAGGCTGTCGTCGCGGTCCTTAACGTTGAGCCTGCAAAAAGTGGAGGTGGTGCGTCTTGATTAACGCACGCGCACGATTATCATTTGTTCCCGTCGTGCAACGGGGATACTCGATGCGCTAAAAATACACGCAGCTTCCACACGTCCGACGGAAATTCACATATCGCAAATCGATACGCGGGAAAAGCTCGTTAACGCGTCGCTCGAGCGAACGCGACTACGCCGAGCTCGCCGAGCTTGTCCGTCGCATCGAGATCTCGTTAATCCGCGAGATTGCGATACCTACTATCGATATGATTCTCGCGCGAACACGCGACTTCGGACAGTTGCGTCGCGAGCGACTGCGAGCGCGTGCAAAATCGCCGGATACTCGCTGAAAAATCAAAACTCGTTGCGAATTCGCTATGATTTAAAGTTACTCGCGCGTTTCGAGCACGCCACGACTCGAAACGATTCACATTGTGAACGTAGACATGAATTTTTCAAGCGGCGGAAACGAACGTGAATAAACGCCGCGCATCGGCGGCACCGTTCTCGCTATCGACTCGCGCTGCGCGTTCGACAGCCGGTTTTAAAATAGTTTCAAAATTTCCCAACCGGGACGCGTGGGTGTTCCAGAGGACCCGGCTGCCGGAAACGCGGCTCGTTATTTAACGCGTCCGCATATTGCCGCATTAAAACGCTCCGGCAGCGTTTCCGGCCAGCCAGCGGCAACCGCGCTGCTTTGCCCACACTCGTGCGCGATTCCGTCTCGATTATCGAGACGGATCAAGGAAAAGCAACATTGCATTGAACGTAGAAGAGAAACGGCGAGAAAGAGGGAAGGAGAAAAAAAATAAAAAGAAAGAGAGCAATTTCCGCGGCGTGTTTACGATCACGATCGCCGCGACGGCCGTTGCGAGAGATAACGCGCGCGAACGGATGCGAATAATGTTTACGTCCTCGCGGGCGCGCCTGCTCAAGTCCAGAGAGGCTCTTCCCAGTCTCTCTTTCTCTCTCTTTCTTCCTCTCTGTCTTACCCTCTCTCTCTCTCTATCTATATATATATATATATATATATATATATATATATATATCTCTCTCTCTCTCTATTTATATATCTATCTCTTTCTTTCGAGAAGCGATAACCGGTAGCGCGATCGTATACGATACCGATACCAAGATCGTTCGATCTCTCGACGCTACAGGTCGTCGATAGACAAACAGGTCGCGAGAAGAAACAGGGATCATCCTTCTCGCACGCGCGCCAACTTCACTCGATCGCTCGATCTCGGTCTCGGAATCGCGATAGATGGGAGGGTGCGACCGGTACAAAGACCGCGTCACGGCCGTCAGCGAGCGTTGCAGGTAATCCGTAATGCGCGGCATCTCCGGAATGGGATTTACTCACTTGTTCCTGCTCGACGGTTAACGTGGCTGCCATTTTGGCTTCAACGCACCGACATGCCCGAGGTGTGTACCAGTCGTGCGCGTCACTCTTTACTTCCAGTCCTGACACCGCGCGCGATCGTCCACGAGAGCGAGCATTCTGCCGTCGGCGTCCGGCCGTCCCAACGAGTCCTCACTCGTTCGCTCTCGCTCGTACGCGCGACACACTAATCCTCACTGTACGAAGCCGCCCTCGGTTGCGACCGTGATGAACTTAGCGACAAACTGTCCACGAGCATCCCGGCGCGCAACCATTGTTCCACCGTCTCGCACGCACTCGAACGCGCTTGTGACACGCTTCACTCGGTGGACCTCGGCTCGGCTCGATCGTCTTCCCTTCGACTCTCGCGCCGCCATCTTGAAAGCGATTGTGCGCGCGCGAGAGGCGGCGCGACACGCGCCGTCGGCCGATAAAGATAAATTATTTATCTTTCTGCAATTTGCAAATTACAAATTGCGTTTGTTTATTGCTCATTAAACAAGTCCGCATTGATCATAATTCATTATCGAAATTCCTTTTAACTTTGATGTTAAAAACATTTGTGTCGCATCAAGGAATTATATCGTACGTACAGAATTGTCGAGCATATAACGTCGCGTGATAACAAGGATTCTTACATTGTAATGTTTTCCAAATTTTCAGGCTTTTAGAAAGTCAAGGTTACGCCTTGATTGTCGAAAAGTTTGATCGATATGTAATATTTATAAATCAATGAATGTATATATATATATATATATATATATATATATATATATATATACACAAGCCGTATATTTACTTATAATGTTACTTATCGATAATCCATTAGATAGCGGCAATATTTCCGATGCGATAGTGGCCTCAAGCGCACTATCTTCAATGCGATGTGAGAATCGTGCGATAAAGCGCAAAATTATAAATTGAATTCCGTCCTCGAAGATAAACATATTTATCCGTCGCGTTGCTTTATCGCGTACGAAGATAATTATGGCTGAATGGTCAATTGCTTTCCTGTTTTTTTTTTTTTTTTTGGCTTTTAAGGCACGAGGAAAACGATATGCGTCCGATATCGCATTCTAGTCGCAGCAAGAAAGAAATGTTATTAATAATAAGACACTATCGTGAGACGCATTTCCACAATTTTCACTAATAATTGCATAAAGATAAATGTTCTCGATTATCAATCGATATCTATCATCATAAATCATAAATTTTACGATCATCATAAATTTTGTACAAAGAAGAACGTACGTATAAGAGCGTATCCGTCGAATTGGCACAAATTCCTCTGAAGTTACTGAAACAACAATAATCCTTCTAGCTGGGCACAACAAGAATGTAGACGAGTCAAGTTTTTCGAAATCGATAATAAATCGATAATAAATATTTCATTGGTTCAAGTGGACTTCGATGGGACATTAGCGCAATGCTAAACTTTTAATCTTGGTCCAAATTGGGCGCGTAGTTATGCGGACATTTGAAAAATAATAAATAAAACTTCAGTTTATACGCCGTGTTCTCGATGCATCCCGAGGAAGAATCGCTTTTATGCGATTGGGAACACCGAGAGAATCATTTCCAGCAGGCCGATCTTCAAGCAGGATCTCGTGAAGACTGATTATTCGGGGGATTGAAGAAGATGTAAAAGACCGACGTTTCGTAATATAAACATTTTTCTTATTCAAACGTATGTTCTTACATTTACACAGTACAAAAAATTATACTCAGACCTGCCGGCCCGCGGTTCATAACTGCTATGACTGGGGGCGGCCGGTGGTTGCAGAAGAAATGGGGTGGAGGAGCGGGGAGGGGGCGCAGAGGGGTAGGTAGTATGGAATTTTTTTTTCTTTTTCTTTTTTCCTTTTAGAGGGGAGGAGAAGAGATTAATAGTATCTCAACTTGGACTTGGAGATCTGTACATTGTTATACCGTCCGTTCCATTCCGCCCCCAATGCACGGCCCCTTGTGTTCTTTCGTTCTGTCGCATTTTCGCCAGACACACGCATTTTCGTTCTCCCCCTCTCTTTTTCTCTCTCTCTCTCCCTCTCTTTCATCCACGCATTCACACTTTTTATATCTCTTTCTCTCTCTCTCTCTTGTTCATTTAAGCATCGTTAACTAATCTCCCTCTCTCTCTCTCTCTCTCTCTCTCTCTCTTTCTCTCTCTCTCTCTCTCTCTCTCTCTCTCTCTCTCTCTCTCTCTCTCTCTCTCTTTCTCTCTCCTACGACTTCTCTTTTTTTTTCTTTTTTTTTTCCTTTTTTCTTTTTAGTCATTTACACTCGCACGCTCGTGCTCGTACTCCTCTCGGCATATTTAGCAACATTTAAATATCGTAATTTTTCGTAATAATTATAATCGTAATAATGATAATAATATAATAATTATTATAATGGCATAATAAACTATCTATCTACGCGTGTAGGGTGTATTTTTTTTCATGTTTCTCGTAAAGGTTCTCGTACTTCCTTATATCGTTATGCCGTCCTATAGAATCTCCCTTTTCTTCGTATTTATATATATATATATATATACATATATATATGTATATGTATATATGTATATATATATATATGTATATATGTATGTATACATATACGGATGTATATAAATGTATGTACATACACGTAGCAAGAAAACAAACAATAGCTTCTCGTCTGCAGCAATAATACACAGAATTATGTCTTCCTAGAACTTTATACACCACCACCGTTATGAAGTTAATAACGGTACTTGTTCCTGTTGTCGCTTCTTGTAGCTTGCACAATTTCCACAATCGTTACTTATCGACACTAAGATATTTAAAAATTTATTCGTTAAATATCATTTAATCAAGTCGTTGTATGCTATGACGAATGTTGAGATCAAAGAAATTGCGGATTCCAGGATGCCAATGGTTTTTATTCATTTCCTTATTGCCTCTTTCCTCTTATCTTTTACACATCGAGCCTGTATAATGGTCCACAATCAATCGGCGCGAGATTAATGATGCGTACGACGCTACCTTCGATTCAAGACTTGCTGCCCTGTATCGTCGATGCGTTTCTCCTTTGTAAATACGCAATATCGAAAAACTTTCTACCAACTGCTTTCGCTCTCGCTCGAATCATCCGCAAAACGGACGCCGAGCCGATGAAAAACAACACAAAAGTAACAAACGCGACAGCAGTTCTCGAATCATCAGATACAGTGACAGTATTGCGAATTAACGGAGAATAATAGCTCGCTGCTCGCATGAACCATCGCGAAATGATAGGAACCTTCCTTCTCTCTCATTATCCCTCGTTATGGATTCTGCGCGATTAGATCCTTTCGTCTTTTCACTCTTTCTCCCTCTGTTTTCTCTATCTACGCATATTACGATACACAATGCACGATGCGTGCATACTTGAAAACGTCCCACATCGTTCAACATTGGCACTTTCGAAAGTCGTTATCCTTCGTTTTCTCTAAACATTACCGCAAATAATTTTTTTTTTCTTTTTATTCATCAATTAGCGTATGCCTCGTTACGATACGATTACGTTAGCGCTGTCTTTTCGCTTTATCGTCGAACAGTTAGACAGTTTGTATACGTTTTGACAAAAATAACATATTCATTCTTATCATCAATATCCCCTGCTCCTTACATGCTGGGTAGTCACTGGGTTATGAAATAGCGACGAAGAATCTTTAAGCCTTTCACTATGGAAAACTCGAGACGTACGGTACTACGATCTAAGACTGAGCACCGAGAATACAAATCACATAGTAATCGCAATAAAATTAGCTACACAAATAAGACACTTCCAGGTGTTCTCGGCAGAGTTAGAAAATAATCAGCTCCCAAGCTGCAATTGCAAACTGCCAAAGCTCATTTCCAAAGGATCTTCATGAAAACAAAATAAAACATTAGCGTCCAAAACAGTCGTCGATAGTGAAAGGATTAATACGATAGTTCCGTTTTAAATACATGTTCTGCATATCGCACAAAGTTAATATCGCAGATGTCGCTCATCGACTTTCTTTCCACATTTTCTTTTGTTCCGATGCCTTATAATCGAAATGACGATCATACAAAATACTCGCAGCACCCCGGCCGTTCATAACCGATACGCAGGTTGTCGTAGAAAAAAGTAATACACCTCGGAGGTCGCTCTACGAGCAATACGAGAATTATCAGTTAGATCGCGAAGAGCTTTATCTCCTTCTAATGTCATCGACACTGAATCGATTATTTAGGCAGTGTTTTATCCTTGCGTCCTTGCCGCGCGGGACACGAGAAACTAAACCGCGAATACGTATCGGCCATCTCTGACCGGGGCTTCGATCAAATACCGAAAGCACCAGATCACCAGATTAAATGGATTAAATGGATTCAACATTTATTGCCGATCCAGCTATAATAATTCGTAATCCACATCTAATTGCACAAAGGTACTCCTAGACAACTCGCTTTTCTCTTTCTTTTACTTTTCCTCTTTCTGGTATGAGTTGCTAGCAAAACTTCATTACACAATATATCTCAAATATCTACATTTATATAATATAGACAGTGTGTCTTGTGTGTGTGGGTGTGTTGTGTGTGGGTGGGTGTGTGTGTTTGTGTGTGTTGGATACAGGCACAATATAATTAATTACAAATAACGTATGATCCAAAGTCCTGGTATCACAATAGTAATGGACGCGGTGTTTTACCTGTGCGCGCGACCCGGCCCCGCTATTATAATCGCTCTTCTCGCTTGCAATTAGAGCTCGCCGGACTTCATATCCGTCTATCCTCGCGGTGAGTAAAAACGCGAGAGCAAATAAGAATTGCGCGAAGGAAAATTCAAAAATGAGAAACGACGAATAGTTAACATTACTTCGTTTTATTGGTTCAACCAATATATCCATAAATCAAATCCCCGAATTACCTCGATAAATATCACAACAAATTACGCATCCCCGCGATCTTTTCGCGGTGACGACGATATTCCGTAGAGTCTCCCGCTCTCGTCAGCTTTGCTGTGTTTGGGAGTAGCAACAACACAGTTGGTTTCATTCTCGGACAGTGAGATCCGATCAAAAAATTATCAGAACTTACGACCGTGCAGAATGAACCTAGGGCTACGTTTCCTCTTTCATCTTTGACTCACTGGTAATCTTGAGTTTGGCGAGGGTCTCCTCTTTAACGTTAGCTAGAACGGTCAGTGAGTCCTTTACGGCATGATAAATGATGTTCTTAATTTGTAATTTGTCTTCGTGATTGGTATGTGTGTCAGACAGTGCGCGAAACTCTTGGGTCAGATGGAAGCAATGTGAAACATTCTCCGGCGATACAAAATCTTCGGCCACTTTTATGCAGTTGTGCAGATTGCGCACTTGATGCGGCGCACCAGCTGGCACGAATACTGCATCGCCTAGACACTGAACGATGGCATACCTGTTGATGAAGCATGAAAAGAACACTCGTTATGACAATGTAAAGTATGCTAATATCTATCGTACTTTATTCACTGGGATTCGATAAACTTTCCCGAATCATGTGTTTTAAAAAACGACACCTACCCTTCGACACCGTATTCTCGATACAATCGTTCTCGCAAAGGTCCATCCAAGTAACAACTCTGGTCATGTATGGGATCGTGGTGTGGCTCCAAACGAGCACCGCGTTCTAAAGCAACAGCGTTCAGGAGATCTCGAATTTTGTCTGCATCGCGTGCCGCGTAGATGTGCCAGAGCGCACCTGGTGCCTCGCCACGATCGCGAACACGTCGGCGCGTCAAAATATCACAGCCTGCTTCGTCTATCGCTCTCAATGCCTCTGTAATAGCGCATATTTCGATCATTAATTTCTCAAAAATTGTGACAAAAATTTAATAACGTTTCAAATCTCAAATTAATCAATCATGCGTGATTACAAGCTTCGAAACATACCTTTGATGTGCTCGTCGCTGTCGGCGTCCTTGGGAATTCCTACATATACCATAACATTTACAGCATCCGAGATATCGAGGTGGAGATTGGTTGTGCCTTTATTGGGGTGCAGTGCAGAGCCATAAGCATTATACATCTTCGGGCCCAAATCCGGTCTCACGAAGCAATTAGGCAAGCGACTCGCCAAATTTAGTCTGCCGTTTCTGTGCGTATACTCGGACAATGGTAGAACCTTCATCAAATCTGTGAATCGTGATGGTAATAGCTCGGCAAAATCCTCGCCAGGTGGCCAATCTTTCAATTTTAATAACATGGGATTTCCTCGCTCGTCCTTGAGCCGTTTCGAAAAATTCTCAAATCCTTCCCAAAACTTGCGCATTGGTTGATTCGGCACGAGATTACCAGTCATACAGTTGATGAGATCGTTCTTTTCGTCACCAAAATCGCGGGCGAAGGAATCCGGATGCCACAGATTCATGTCTAGCGCTTTGGCAACGTCAGACACGATTACTGGCTGTCCCCGTTTCCACTGATCCTGGAATATCCGATAATTATTCGGATTGTTGGGGTCGTTTAACCTTAGTAGCTTGCCGTCACAGAGCCAGGAATGTGATACATCCGGGTAAAGGCTCTTGCTCTCCGTCAACGTCATAATACGAATCGGTAATGGTTCTCGACCGCGTTGCGTCCATTTGTAGCGTCGCACAAAATGTTTCAATTCACGTGGTTTCTCGTCATCCATACCGCCGTCCCGTTCCTTCTTCACACTATGTTCGATCACGCTAGATATTACTTCATCAAGCGTATCCATCTTCGACTTCTTGCCGGATTTGGCGACATTGTTTTGCGCGCCAGTATTACCACCGGTACCACCGGTTGCATTCACGCCGCCACCTGCCAAATTGCTCGTGGGTGAGCTAGACCTAGATCCACCACTGCCATTTGATTTATGCGATGGCCTGATGAGCAATTCTCGCAGTGTTGAGTAGTTACCCTCGCGATCTTCATCCGAGTCCGAATCCGAGCCGCTCTCGTTCTTGTCCTGATTCTGCAGCGCCACATCTGCCAGCCAATTCAGCGGTGAGTTTTTGTCCTCGCCGTTGGTCTTGCTTTCGGACGACGCGCCGTTAGATTCGTTAATTTTTTTCTCTTCCTTCACTTCCTGTTTCACGTTCCCGTTAAGAACGGGCACGGAATCCCCTTTGATCAAGCTACGCAAGACTTCATTGGACTGTGATGAAGTCACAAGAGAACAGCTGCAATGCTGTGCTATTCCCCATTCTGCGCGACACTCATGCAAACGTTGACCGAGCCGCAGGAGGCTATCACCGGCGATGATTTGCGTGAGCATAAGGCGCTCCGGTTCGTGTGCCTGCCTGTTCGTGCACAACAGCCATGAGAAATCGTCTCTGTCCTTTCCACTCTCTCCCCAAATCTTGATCGTTCCATTTTTGCGTCCCTGAACATCAATGTATCTCTATTAATAAGTTTTTCTCTTTCAAACAGAAACAGCAACATATTGCTATATTGATTTCAGTGTTAAAAAGCTCAAAAAAAATATATATCACGTGATATCAATTGTTTATTATTGTCATCATATAATACCTAGACATTTAATTGAAAGAATATCGAACGTGACGTGAATCTTACCTTGTAACAATCGATGCATACGACGAAACCGCATTTGCCACAGGCCCAATGATAATTGAACAGAGTAGTCTCGCATACATCGCACATCTCCCGAACACCTTGTATCACTCGCTTCCACGCTACTGTTCCGTCTACAACCCCCGAACTCGCTGTCAAAAGGTAAGCATAATCGACGCGCAAAGCGTTAAAAACATGCGAACAAAAGAAATTACGCAAGCGAACATGCAGCCTGACATTTCAACAAGTAATTTCCGAAACAGAAATTGATTTAAGGTAAATTACATATCATCCGTATCATTTTTTAAAATTATATATACTTATTAATAAATTACATTGAACACATAGAATAATCATATAAAACTATTAAAAAAGTATATAAAGCTAATGAAATGTAAAAATGTCGAAAGGTTAAATATGGAGAAAATATTTTATGTTGATGATGATAACGTTAAATTCAATGAATTGATTTTATTATTACATGCGGTACACATTTATTCGCTTGATTGTGTGTATATATATGTATAACATCGTGTTAATTAAGATGAAAAAGATGAATCAATTTCAAAATTGCACATTTTAATAATACAAGATCTTACCTTCAGCCATATGTTCCTGAAGAGCGTCCTTTTCTTGATGCAGAAGATCGCAGAATTGATCACCAACTTGCCGAAGTAACCGATGTGCAGTTTCTAAATCTAGGTCTTCTCGATCTCCCTTGTCTTTTTCATTTCTCTCCGATTTATCGTCTTTTCCCGTTGTCTCCTGATTATCCTTGCCTGGTAACCACAATCGGAGATCTTCCTGTAATATTGTAACAATTCTCGCGTGAGGACATGTATTTCCAGTTAAAATTATAGGATCAAAAGAATTATCTGCAGTAATTTTACCATCTTCCGTTTTACAAGAACTTTTACAAGAACTCAATTGCTTACCTCGGATGCATCCTTATGTGGATCGCTGAATCCCGCTATAGCCAATTGCCCATTTTTGGTATAACGTAATCTGCGAAACGCATAAAATCTGCAGAAGATATTCTGCGGCAGATTCTTGGAGCGTTGATGAGGTGTCCATCGGCACTCGCGACATTTGGCTAATTTTGGAGCTACTTCGAAACAGGCACCATCTTGCAGCCAGCTCTCGCCGGTTTTCTTTAGTTGCGATATCGGTGGTTTACGAAAAGGATCTCCCCTACCACCGCTGCCACCCGGACCATTGTTGCCGCCGCTCGTACTGTCATCCCTGCGTTCCTTCTTCTGACGCGGTTGTTGATCCTCGCCACCCACTTCATTACCCTTTGTAGTCTTTGGTCTTCTACCACGTTTCCTAGGTTCTTTGTTACTTCCTGCATAACAAATTGTGTATCTCTTCGTGAAAAAGATTTTATTTGTCGCCATAATTTTTATTTGTAATTAGTGCGTATCAGTGTTAAAAAGCTCATTATAATAATGTATCATAGTTATCAACAAATTTCATATTGTCATCATTATCGAGTTATCGAATATGAGGATATGTGCTCCCTATCGATGCTCCCTATCCCTAACTACCCCTAACGTAATTAGAGAACAGGGTAAGTGCGTGATACAAGAATTTAAAAAAATAAGAAATTTTATAAAATATAAAAGATCCAACAACTTTCTTCGTTCTTCGTTTAATGAAAGCAAAACTCAAACAAATAAGATTTCCGTTTCAATCAATCAATCATTCTGGAATCTCTCGAATTCTCGTACATTCTAGAAAAAGGATTAATTGTACGATCATGGAACACGGATCACTTACCCTGCAAGTGAATAGTTAGTTCACCTGATGGGAAGTCCATTTACAAGAAGCTACGTCAACTAACCGTTTCCCGAGGAATTGTTGGAATTAGCCGTAGTGTGCCGAACCCGCGATGTTGGCTGAATGGAGCTCAACTGCTCACTGGTGTCACTGGCGGAGCCTGCCTCGCTTTCATTGCTAGACTCGCTGCCTACAGCAGCTCCACTGCCTTGCTTGTCTTCTTTCCGCCTCCGCTGATCTTCCGCGGCTGTTTGTTGTCTCCGTGCGGCGCCCTTCTTTCGTTTTACCTACCACAGGGCATAGATTATTAAGTAGTCAGGAAGTTCATGCTCTTGCCGCATCTACCAAAGCTGCTAATTAGCCACACACTACTACCTCAGCACTACCATTCACCACATAAAATCTAAATGTCTACTCAGATTTAAGCGATATTTAACTATATATCACTTCTGCAAAAAAAAAAGATTATATGTGCTAAACACGTTATGTGTAATATTTTCTTCAATTCTAGATTTATTAAACTCTCAGATTTTATTTTATTTTATCTTATTTTATTTTTTCTTTTAATATTTTTATATGTTTGCTATATATACCTACATCTCTTTAAATCTGTTCGGCCACATGTACTACAGAATTCCTTTGTTTCTTCATTAAATATGTGAAACTTGCACATGTAATTATGATATAATTTTTAATTCCCAAAATATTATTCAATATTCCGATCAAAAACTATCATAATTCAGGCATATTATTGATATTACAATTAAGACTGGATTTATTGCAGGATTGCTATTGAAATCCAAACTACTGTGTATCATTTTTCTAATCACGTTTTACAAACCGAGGTTATGTTGCGATCGTAATAGGAATTCCGGCCGATATATTTACCCTTTTACAATTTATATCCATGAAGAAATTCTTATTGCACGTAATATCGATTGTATAAAACTAATCAACAAATTTCGTCTAACAATTAATTAAATATTTATAACATTATATAAAAACACTTGTTCGCGTTTACGCGTCCGTTACCCATGATGCTATACATTTCAGCAGGAAAATGGCGCATTTGCGCGCAATTTGAACACACTCAACCATACCTAGTTACCTGTCTATCTTTCTAGAAATTTAACATAACTTGCAACGTAGCTTTTACTAGGGATATTTTTATCTGACTCTATCGTCTATTAATAAAAGATAAATGTCGTAGGTTACAAGTTTCACGGTTAGATGTCAGAAACATCTAAATATCTGGTTCAAAAATCTAAAAGTATTTCACAATTCAGATTCTGCTCAAGCACTTTGTGGTTTAGTAAAGATCATTATATAACAAAATAATTAAATATAAAACAGAAAAGAAAACACAAGCGCGCATACGTTTGCGTGCATGTGTGTATATGTATGTGTGCATCTGCTTACTTTTTCACACATATTCCTGTATATTTCTTCCTATATGTGTAATCTGATACAAGATAATACATTTAAAAAATTTAACTCCCTAATTAACCATTTTATTATTATTGCAGAAACAGAAATCGCAAACAATGATAAAAAAATGTCTTATATCGAATGTAAGATACGAACTACGCATAGCAAAAAATAAACTACTGCTTTTCATGCCTCTATAATTTCTACTGGCTTCTTATAGAAGTGCTCGACTAAAGAAGATACGCCAATAATACGAGGAATATTAAAAATTCTTCTTGTCTACACTTTTATCGTAAAAATACAAAATTTGCTGATATAAAAATTATTTTATTATCTGAACATTTTAGATGTGACAAATTATTTCAAATTAATCACAAATAATTTCTGATATTCCTCGTATTAACAACAACGGGAAGAAAATTATAACGAATGCCTTGTAGCAATAGATACCTTGGGTGGCTTTCGCTTCGGCGGCGACTTCCTTTCTGGGTCGCTGCTAGAGGAATCCTCTTGTGGAGTTTTACTAGTGTCGGTTGCGTGACCGTTCAACGATTCTTTATTCGCTGGTTTTCTGCCACTCTTGCCGGTAACTTTGCTCTTATTGATGCTATTCACTGCCATACTGCCGATATTGTGAATCGAATTGACCGCGCTAGGTAAGCAGGTAGTAGTAGTTGATACAGTGCTGCTATTATTCGCGTTTGACGTCGTGCGATCGTTTTCACGGTCTTTGCTGTTCAAGCCTTGCTGTGACGACGGCGTCTCTCGGGTAATGTTCAACGGTAGCGAAATACAAGATCCACCAACGACCATCCCGGTGGTATTCTCACTACCATCTTCGCATCTCGAATGCCGTTGCAACCACGCTTTCTTTAATTTGTGTACCGTGGTGCTGCTAGGTGGTCTCGGTGCTGGACTATTGGATTTCTCACTGTCTGCTGTGCCAGGATTCGCCTTGGCAGGTGTTCCCGGTGCACTGGGTGCAGGGCTGGGCGCTGTGGACGGTGCCGGGCTCGGTATGGGTGCCGGGCTCGGTGCCGCACTCACTGGCGTCGGATTTAATGAAGACACGCTACCAGTGCTGGCGGGTCTCACGGAACCGTCACCGCTGGCTGTTCTCGGTGCTGGACTCACCGCCGCAGTTACTATACGTTGTTCCTGCATCGTCTGACTATTCGGTTGCGTCAGCAACGCCGCGGTATTCACGACTGTGGTGATAGACGTAGCAGCCGAAGCAATGAGCGGACTAGGCTCGCTCACCCTGGATAAAACGGGCGACCCGACGCATTGTAAGGACAACGGTTCTTCCGTCCTCCGCTTTTTGCAAACTTCTAATGATACCGGTTGGCCACCGGCGTTATCACACATCAGTGGCGTCGATGCTTTTCTCTTGGGTGAACCTGACCTCTCTACTCCGAGGTCGAGCGGCTGCGTCTGGAAGGCCGTGGTGATTTGAGAAGGCGGCGCGTGCTGCAATGTTTGGCCAGGTTGCTGATGCGGATTAGTATGATGCGCGGGATGAACGATTGGCCTCGAGAGTGGCGCCGAGGCAGCTGTAGGCGGTGAGCCATGCAGCGGCGGCGGTGGTAGCTTTGCGCCCGGCAACGAACCAGCAAAGCCACGGCTATCGTAGACTGACCGGCTGCTGTGCGCGGGCGGTGGCAGCGGTGGCGGTGGCGCCCCGTGATGATGAGGCACTTGCTGGTAAGGCGAGCTGCCGGCCTTCGAGGTCAACGGTATCGGCGCAGCGACCGGTGGTTCGGACGCCCGGCACACTGGCGTACCGGTCATAATCCCGGAGTTAGGCTTGCCGTAAATGTGCGGTGGCGCCGGACTGCTGACCTTTGGTTTAGAACCGGCCGGCGGTGGTGCAGCATAGTGCGGCGCTGCTGTCGGCGAGGCCGTGGGCGGATGCGGATGCGGGTACGGATACGTGGATTTGGCCGTGCCGTACGGTAGACCCGGTGGCTCCGGCCTACTGAGATAGCGCGGCTCCGGCGGCGAAGGATGTGGTGGTGGTGGCGGTTGATGCGGATGTTGGGGTGGCGCATGCGGCGATTGACGAGGATTGTGCGAGTGTGATACCGGCGTCGGAGCTGGCGGCGGTGGTGGATGGCCATGTGGACTCGGCAATTGTGTCGTTGTCGTTGGCACACCGCCGCCACTGTTACCGCCACGATGATGGCTCGCGGGTGGTGGTATGCTCTTCGCCGCTTGCAGACCGTCTAGATGCGCTGGATGCAGATGATGCGGACTTTGCGTCGGGCTCCTATACTCGTATGCTGCAGGCTTGTGTTGCGGCGCCACCGACTGGACGTTCAGGTAAGGCATTATCTTCGGGCTGGAGGAGTGCTGCTGTGGCGTCGGTGCCTTTGGCAGCTCCCTGCCCTCATTCTTTACGATTACTGAACTCTTGTGATCTGGCAAGAGGGACGGCGGGTTCTGCAACACCTCTCTGCCATGATGGTCCCTCTCAAGGCCCCCGGCCAAACCACTCTTACTCGGTAACGACTTGTGTGGCTGTCCGAGTTCACTTTTCACTTTGATGTCGTGCAGATACGCTTGTGTTTGGTACGTCGACGAATAGCTAAATAGATTCACATTTGGCTCGGCTTTCGGTAACGAGCTGTGCGACGGACCTACTACTGACGGTTTTTCATGTATGGTACCAACCGGCAGCGAGGACTTTGACGTCCGTGAATGCGCCGGTGGTGGTGGATAATCAACCTTTCCAGGTACGCTTGAAGGTCGAGAAACCTGAACAACACAAAAATAAAAAATATATATAAGTTTATACATAGCCATTTCAGATCAAATAATTAATATCTCTCTCACATTTGTATCACACGTGTATTATCTCATACACTACGCGAAGGCTCCAATGGCATTAAAAACACCCTTCCTTCCCCCCGCACACTTATACCTTTCAAGCAATAACATCTCACATTTGGTATCAGGCGTTAGCCGTTACCTCGAGCCTCGGCCTCGGAGAAAAGAAACGGCAAAGGGAAATCATACTTTTACGTTTACCTGTTGAGTCGGCGGTCCCGTGGCCGCATAGTAGGCTCTCTGCTGCGCGGCGACGTGATCCCTAGCCTCGGCCTGTCGGTGCAGTCTCTCAGCCGCCACTAGATGCTCCCGCTCGCGCTCCCGTTGTTCCCGCTCGCGGGCGTCTCGTTCCCGCTCGCGTTCCCGTGCTTCCCGTTCCTCGCGTTCCCGTTGCTGCTGCTGTGCCACGGTCACGGGATGCACCACGCCAGCGGCGGCGACCGCGGCCGCGCCCGGAGGACCACCCGGATGACCGTGGTGACCGGCGGCCGCCGCTGCCGCATGCGCCGTCAATCCCGAATGTGGAGGTGGCGGCGCCCCGTGCGCTCTGCTACCTGGTGGCGGTAGCGGGATGAAAGTGTTCCATGGCATCGAGGCCGTTTGCATGTTCCTCTGCGGGACATAAGACACCTACTTCAATCAATACTGGCAATCACTTTCGTCATTCGTCGCCGATGACTGATTGCTCGGAATTATTTCTCACGCGCAGGACATGTCGCGTTATATCTTATACTTGGAGAATCATATCTATAGATCGCATGATTTATAGATAAGCTGCTTTTTCCGTGAATCGCATTTAAATGATAAAAAATACGAGAGACATTAAGAAGAGGCGAGAATGGAAATTCGTGATGTCATTGGCGCTGTTTACGTCTAAGATCGGTTATTCTTGATGATGTATCAATCGGCAGGGCTATTTCTGACTGGTATCAACTAGCTTTGCATTTATAATTCGTGATTTATAATTCGGTACACAATAATTATGCACAAGGATGACTATATCATATCGTTCGCATTACCATCTTTTTCTTTTTCAGGAAATTGTGCAAACCATGATATACTCGATATCACATACGCGAAAACGTGTTAATAATTTCCTATAAGGTCTAAGTGAAAAAAATCCCCACAGGGAATTATGTAAATTGTGATAGAATCTGCTTCGGCAAATAGCAGCGAACCGGAACATAATCAATGATGATACCCGCAAAAAGGTTGTCAATGCAAATCTACGCGTTTGCACGTTTGTATGCATGCGCGCGCGTGTGCGTATGTGTTTACGTATTCTGCATTTCTCACATTCTCCATATGCATTCCAAAGTCAATGTTTATCGCATTGCATTCCGTTGTCATGCAGATACGCAGTCGAGACAGTGCGTCACTCGATTGTCGGGCAAACAACAAATAAACGCGCCTATGGCACCTACCTACCTACACACACACACACATACACACACACACACACACGCACGCACACACACACGCACGCACGCACACACACACACATGGCCGATACCGCGCAATATAATTGTTGCCACCGCGTTCAGGAAAGGCGAGCACACGTGATGCGCTCGGAAAAACACACAAATATGATTTCATCGCTGTTGCTGCAACCGCCGTCCCTCAGCAACCCGCGGATCGCGACTCGCGATTCACGCATGCGCACGCGCGTGGGCGCGTGCCCAAGACGGAGGATCGGATTTGCGCGCTTCCAAAATATCACGTTCGATTTGCGCGTTCGTGTCCACTCCAAATTCTCTTCCTCTCGCGACGGATGTGTCTCGCGGCGCGCAGACAGATCGTGTTGCACAGTCTGCGATTTCCGCTGGGAATCGCGGCTGTTGGGCGCGTAATCGTCGGGATTTTCCGCGTGTGTCATCGAGCCATTGTGGGGGGCGTTTAATCCGACGCGAACTCGTAAACTCGCCTTTCGTCGTCGATTCGCAACGCCGTCCGCGGCGCGAACTACGAATTATCGTTACGTCGAATATCGGCAACGTTCACGCGATACCAAAGTAGCGCGAATGGATGAATGAACAGCGCAACGATGAGGATAACAAAGAAAAGAATGACAAAGAAAAGAATTTCTTTTCACATTCTTCCGACGCTTCCCGAGGAACTTTCCATCGGGTTTCGACGAGACGGGAAAACACGCTCGAGTCTTTTGAAAATAGAAAGAAGGAAAAAAAGAAAGAAAAGAAAGACAACTACCTTAATTACGTGAAAGAATGTCAATCGATCCTGATAAATCAAACAATTTCTGCAGGCGTTCTTTCGCCTCTGTCTCTCCTCTCTCTCTCTCTCTCTCGTCACGTTTTGTCCGAAACGAACTGCTTTCATCCGGGAACGCGGCGGCGTTCTGAATTTCGCGCAGCGATTTATCGACGAAATTACGATATCAAGTGGCTTCATGTCGCACGTCAGGAATTGGGAAAACATCGGAGATATCGATAGCAACGGAGGCGGGTCGAAGAACGCATTGAAATAACGTCCGCCGTTACCGAAAGAGAAAACATGCTTACGGTGAAAGAGAGAAAGAGAGAGAGAGAGAGAGTCGTGTGATTAACGTCGCGCCTGATTGCGTTTAGACTGGCTGGCTCTGTTAATGCCATGACGCTGTACTGCGAGAGGTCTCGAAAATACTCGTCGCGAATACTCGGCGCCTTACCGAACGAACTTCGACGGGTAACTAAGTAACTTCCCTCGCGGAAGGATCAAACAAACAACTTCCGCCGACGCTCGTCGATTAAACTTGACGCAACTCGTTTCTAGAACGGCTGAAAGGCCGTGAATTAACGCGATCAAGTAACTGGCGATACAGCCACCGACACGGGGGAAAAAGAAGGGGGGAGGGGAGGGGAGAAGCAGCAAATATTGCGCTGTAAATATTGCGCTGTATAACTGTTTTCTCCGCGCATGCGACGTTGACGAGCGCAGCAAGGGACTCGAAATTCCAGTAAACGCATTAGTTATTGAAGTTGCAATATTCCCCTAAAGTAGTTGCGCTAAAATTTGCCCGAGAATTCCCATAACCCCCTCAGACCGTATAATTTTATTCTATTTACTATTGCAATGGAGAGAGGGGCTCTGGCCCTCTTCGTGCGTTTCAAGCATTATTATTTGATTTCCAAATAATTGACTCAAGATCTCGCAGTTAGCCATTTGCAAGAAGTCGAACGAACTATTCATTACTTCGATTATATAGATAATGCAGAAACGTTATCGTGCGTCGCCGCCGCGCGCGTTCCCAAATCTGTCCCCGCTATAGTTTAGTTTCTCTCCAATCAAAAGAGGAAAGTGAGAGCAAAATGTCTCTAAAATTCCCTAAATTTTCCAATTTTCCTACTTACTCGAAACTTCTTGCGAAAAAGAAGTCCCCACATGCTTGGTAAATGATATTTGTTGAAGAGCATAGTTTCTCTCCCTCCCTCTTTTCCTCTCGAGGATCGTGTCAAGGTCGTTCAAAGATCCCAAGGAGATCCCAAGTGGCAGGTAAGATCGAACAGTATCGATGTCCCGTCCTCAGGCAAGAGAATTCGAGGTCATCGGCGAGCTCTCCCGCGAACGATGCGAATCTAATTATAGGCTTGTGGCGAAGAAGGTTTACTATGCTAATCGAGGCACGAGTAAATGTCAACCCACGTTCTGTTTACCCCGATGCTCGCGTCATCGCGCCTCGTGCGCGCTTCACATTGAAAAAGACGGCGTAACGAGCGCAATGCAGCAACAAAGGAGGCGAATGTGTCCTCGTTAGCCATGAAAACGTGGTGGGAAAATATAAGGAAATGAGTAGGGCAAGATCCGTAATAATCAAGCGGAAGAACGGGGTTAACAGAAATAGAAGATTTAATTGAAATAGGAGATAGAAAAAGATTAATATAATTAACAATTCAGAATAGGTCGATACTCGAATATCGTGATAGTTCAACCTCTCTTTCTCTTGGTCTCTCTACCAACAGGTAACCCTAGGCTCGAAGATCCGAGGACTATTAATTTATCTAAATGCTTGCGTGGTGAAAGCACTATGTAAATGTGATCACGTGGAATTACAGAAACTCCGCATGTCATTCGATGAATCGTGCGAATCAAGCGCGATCTACCGTTCAACGGCAGATCCGCGCGCGTTGAACTGATCTTCGCCTGTGTTTGGCAAGTGACAAAGATACATAACAGACTGTCTGCTATCTAGTGCCTCAATCTATACTTGAATACGATGCATATAGCGCTTCAATGCTCGCGAGCGCACGCACGGTCATCGGTCATGCGCGATGCAGGGCGACAAACGAGTAGCGAGTCGAGGACCGCCGCGAGGTGGAGGAACCGAGCGGGAGGAACGTAGGAGAGGAGACGGATTATGACCGATTGCACGTAATAAAAGCGTGCCATTCAGAGCCAATCAAGTGTCGCTCGCGATTGGTTCGTTGACTTTCTCCCGCTCGGTTCCCGACCCGCGCCAATTAGCTTCTCTCACGCGAGACGTATGCTCTTTTCCTCCGTCTCGTTCGCACAAGGAAACGTACACAAGCGTTGCAATCTTTATTACTTACGAGGAAATTCTCGCAAGGTTATTTCATACGAAAGAGACTCCTAAGCGAGAGGGAGGGAGGAAGAGAATAAGAGAGGGGGAGGGAGGACAAAAGGCCGTTTTGCAACGGCCAGAGGACGCGTATGGGTCACGCCAAAGTCACGTTTATGGTGAATGGTAATGCGATCCGGAATAGAAATTGCCAATGGTAATTCATAGTCGGCCTCCACGGGACATCGGAGTTTACTACGCGAGTACAGTACTGTGCTAGGGAACTTTCTAACATCCGTAGAGTGTATTTAGCGTCCAGCGTGAAATCACGGTGTTACAAAGGGGCCATTATGCCGCGCTAAAAGTAGATCCAATTTTTAAGCAAGACGGGGAGAGAGCTCCGCTCGGTCTCGAAAAATAGAAACTTTGTACGAGTTCTTTTCTTTCTTTTTCCGCCATCAACGAGCAGCGAGGAATTAATACAAGCTGATAATAAATCAATATTGAGATCGTCACGATGATAAGAAGCCTCGACGCAGACGCTCCTAAATTTTCACAACGCCATAAATTTCCTCATGCCTTCGCTCCGTGCCATCGCTCCGATTACCGCGCTTATCGCGCGCCTCTTTATCGCGTGTGTTATTACAGAGAGGAAACGATTTGCGCAGATAACGCGGGCTGAGTCATGTCCAAGGAAAGTTTAGGCCGTCTCGTAATACGATCGGCATAATAATATCCGAGCATATCGCGCGCATAGCGGGACTCGCGCTAAGATCTCCATAGGTGTCGCGCGTATCGCAAACCGCGCGCAGTAGCGCGCGAACGTGATCGAACTTCAAACACGTTCCGGAGGTAATTACGAGTCATTGCGAGACCGAAGTGTAGTTCTTGTCGTCAAGGACATTTATCAAACGGTACGGAATTAACGATTATAACGGCACCCACTTCGCCGATTATTCGTCGCACATCATATATATATATATATATTTTTTTTTTCCTTTTTCTTTTTTTTTTTTACAGACGCTTCCAAAAGTAGCGCACGCCCTTGAAGCGATTTAAGCACGGGATATTAATAGGAAGATCGCGATTTGAGTTATTCGTTACGCAAATGGTCGTTGAGGAGAGATAAATCCGTGTCATTGCACGGTCACGCAATGTCACGACTCCTTAACCGATCCGCGAGAATTTTTTCTGCCTTAAATGTAGATTCATTGCGACGGAGAGAGAGAGAGACTTCAAATTATTACGAACGGGCTAATTCGTCGGATAAATTAATTGTGATTCGTAAACAATATGCGGCAGTTTTTAAGTTTACAACTCGCGTAAGTAATGCTTCTGCGCAAGCTGCTTCTCCCGCTTCCATTTCTCGCAATGTTGGACATTAAAGGGCCGGGGATCGAGGGAATTAGAAAGCACAATATCAAAGGGTCTCCCTTGTGAAGGGCGGAGAACCACTTGAAATATTCGATGCACAAAAGCCAGTCTCGTGAGCTGCCTCTTTTCGATTATCCTGGCCTCTCTTGGCACCCTTCCTATCAGTACGCGCCTTATTGTACCATCTAATACCTTCGTCATTCGTTATTCGCTATGGCATGCAGCGATTGTGATATAGGAGAGACCTACCCAGTCAACCTGCCGTCTATACACGAAAGTGGGCAAAGATATATATATATAAAATCACTGGATCTTTCTCCCTGCGGAGGAACTTATCTTTGTATCGATTCTGTATTGTTTTGTATTGTTTCTTACTTTACATTTCTTGCTTGCTTATTTAATGAGATTTAATGAGCTTGCTTTTGCTTTATTTTCGAAATTACTCGCAGGAGGGAATTCCGTAGATACGTGTAAAGTATGCAAATATTGGGAATAAAAGATTTTAATTCATTTCTCAAAATCTGCCACGGAGTTCCTACGTCCTCAACGTTAACGTTATAATTTCCAGTATAATTTCAGATTTAATTTTCTCGATTATGCAAAGTTCCCAAGTTAACAGCTTCTGCATTATATGATCGTAATCTTCTCCGAACTTCTCCGGAACCAAGTTTTATTGTTTCGGCCAAAAGTTTGCGCGAGGCTCTGCGAGAATTCTACGAATTTATTTATATCAGACATCACGATAAAAATCATTCGTCAATAACTTTCGGCGCTAATTAGTCATCGAATAACGCCGCAAACAACAATCGTCCGATAAACATTTGTTCGTTTGGCATCGATCGTAAGTATCTGCAAACGAAACGTTATCATCATTGATTTACGACGTCGATAAATCGATGCACGAATAAACATGCCTCTATCATGGGGATACGAGCGGCGGATTCGCACTGCGTCCGATGCACAATGTCCAATAGGAGAGCTCGTTTTCTAGATCGCCAGCGAGAATCTCTAGGAAACAAACTCGTCCATTGGATATACCGGACGCAGTGTGAATCCAGCGTTATGCATAATTCACGATTGCTTCTGTTCGTTCTAATGTACATAAATAAATGATAAATAACAATTAATAATGGAGTAGCGGAATAATGTACGTTCGATTCTTGCAGATGCTTGCGACATGAGAATCATTGAATCATTGCTGGCGGCTCACACGTATCGCAACAGGTAGCGAAAACGGAAGCGAGCGAGTTTCATCTCGCGTCTCCTATTCGTATTAATTCACATTAATTTATACTAATTTGTAATTCCCGGCAAAAAATATCCGAGCGATATATATCGTGACATGTGCCGGCTCGTGCAGATAAGTGTATGCGCGTGCATAAATAACGATGAATAATACATAAATAATGTATGTAATAATGCACAACCAACTATGTAAGTTTATTACACGACGTGCGAGAGAGAGAGAAATATCTCGCTTTCCTTGAACAGTTTATGCGTCACACGAGCTTCCACGCCGAGTAAATTATTCCGGATGGCTCCGCTATTTCCGTGCAAATGCACAGAGACAATAAATGTTATTTGCCATACCAGGACGCATACCCCGATTGGGATCATTGCAAAATCCGACGCGAAACTCGGCTCTTTCATGAATACTCAGCAGAAATTGAAACCGATACAATTTCGAGGATCGAGTTTCCACACTAAGGATGTGATACGTTCATGCGCACGCGTGTGCGCATCAACGAGAACGATGCGTGTCGCGTTCATTCGCCTTCATTCGCGATAACGAAAAGATGAGCATCAGCATACGGCTCTCGCGATTGTCGCGTCGAAAGGACTGAACAAAATTCCGCATATCGAAGCCATAATAATAACAACAACAATAATAATAATAATGTCACAAATTATGTTGCACGTCAGCGGATTGCCATTCTTGGAGCTTTATCACGTTTTTGCGGGATACTTTCGTGTTTTCGATTTATCGATCTCTGAATATGGATTATCCGCGCTTTCACAAGAGCAATCATAAATCTTCGCCATTCAAGAATTACATATACATTCTCCGATGATAGAACGGATCCGCAATCGCGTTCGCGTGTTATTTATAAGTATCGTTTCATTGTTATCAGAAGATACGTTCGTGAATCTGATCGTGTATCTATACGCGACACGTCTATTATAAATATCAATGATAAATGACATCGAGTAGACTACTCGGCAACAAAGAATCGATAACCGGAGCTACTCGTTTCACCAGCGATTTTCCCTAAAACAACATTGTTAACAGCAGATTATATTTCTAATCTCCCGACTGAAACGTAAAACGCACCGCCGCTACAACGACGTGTCTAACAAATCGCATTGGCTCCGAGATATCGAATGTCAAGATACATATCGAACGATCTGCGTCTCCAGCAAGAAGTTCCATCTAGATATTTTATAGATAGATAGATAGGTATAGAGCTTTTTACGGTACTGACTTTAGTGGCATACTGCCGATACTTTCTGCCGTTAGGGTTGCCGTTAGAGGACCAGCCAGCCCTGTTCATATTATGGTATATATTTTTTCTTATTCTCATATTGGAACTGATTGACGATTCTGAAGTTTCGACCATTTCCTAATTAACGAATGATCTCTGTGCGAGATGCAATGCAAAATCGAATAACCTAGAAATCTTGTTGTGTACAGTGCATAGGCGAGTGAGGAATACTATCTTATCGCCATGTAGACGATTGTGAGGAGCGAAAATATTACGCCGCGGGCAAACAGATAATGGTAAGATAACTCCCGATAAGGCCACGAAGAACCGGAGCCATTTGGCGCTTTTTATGGCTACGCAGACACTTAGCGCCGGGACGATAAAGAATAAACGATCGTCTACGCCTTTCACTTGTATACTTGCCCTCGATCTACGAGCACGCTAGAGAATGAAATTGCGATTCCCCGAGTACCACGTACGATCATTTGGGATTCAAGTGTGATTATACGCTTAATGGCAGTGACACATGTTCAGAAAACACAGAGCCTCGCCAAGGAAATGACCTTCTGCGCATTAGCGACTCTCGTATCAGCGACAAATGCCACTTTGTGGCTGCGAATATTCGCAGCCGGGAGGCTGGCTAGCTTCCTCTGTCCCGATGAAGATCAGGCCGGAGAAGGAGATTATAAAGAGATTGGAAATAATTTTATATACTTTTATATAATTATGTGGAGGGGCGCAGAGAAGGCCACTTCTTTCCCGAATCACACTTGAATCCCAAATGATCGTCACGCGTGGTGCGCTCGAATCGTAATTTCATTCTCGAGTGTTTTTTGACAGAAATGTATGTGTCGGAAATGTATCGCACGTACGAGTGATTTTTCTGCCAGCAATAGAGATCGAACGAAAAATGATATTCCTTTCACAGATTAGGGCGGTGATAATTATTGCACGTGTGCTGAAGAATCGCTTCGACGCACGCATTTCTCGTCGCGTTAGATGAGAAAAAAGGCGCTGCGCCAAGCAGATTGCAAGAGGCTAAATTCGCTGACGACACCGTCGAGGAAGCCCGAAGAAGGCTTCCTATGTGCTTGATACGCAGCACGAGGAACGCTGATTACACACGCTGCCAGTGTTATATCGTCTTCGCGAACTCCGTTATCGTCTCGCTGGCACATACGGTCCGCCTCGTAAGCTTTGCATCAAAGTTCAGAACGTATCCCGCGATAAATCCGAAGACCACTTTGTTCAGCAAAAACTTTATCTCTCCAACCGACTTCCCGGATTATATATAATATCTTCTTTCTTTTCCTCTTTAATTTCAAACTCGGATGCGATATATGATTTATGGCTGGGATGCCGATAAAACGGAACAACTGAGATAGAAGAGATTGAGAGAAACGTTGCATGTTCGTAATCTTCAAGAATTCACGCCTGATTAACGGCGTGATCTCCGATCTCTCGCGATCTAAATTTCGAGTCGAGTCCGACGCGAGAACCTTGCGAAACATTCTGTTTCGCCAGGTCAGCAGTAATCGGGATATCATTTTATACCGTTCATCATTTTTATTCCTATCATCTTTATTCAGAGATAGAAAAATCAGAAAAGTACAGCGTGAGATCCGGCTGATCGATAAATAGATGGTAAAGCAGTATCGATAATCGACATCGAGGCATCGCGTGCATGCGCATCGAGCAATGTTCTCTTTTATAACTTTTTTTTTTAAATATAGACACAACCGATGGCGCTACCTATTCAAATGCCGGATGCCTAACGGGATCTTTGAGCTTCTATTATGCATGATCTATTCATGCCTGACACAATGACACGGAACGTTCATAGTTATGCGAGAGTTTTTGCATGATAAACGTTTACCGCACAATTGTGCAGATACGCGCGCGCCGTATGCACGTGAAAGAAAATTCACGTCCTGCGTATTTGACCTCGGCGAACTGAATGCGCGGCTATTGCGCGATTATCGCGACGATGACCGCTAACAGTCCACGCGAGGAATTAATAACGATTCTCGATTCGCATGATGAGATAATAAATAAGCCTGAATTTTCCAGGACGCATCATCGTCGCGAGGGAGACCCCCTATTATTCCCTTGGCATTCCCGCGACAGAGATAAGTCATACAGCATGTACGCGCGTATACGTGTGTGCATGTGTGTAGGGGCATGCATCTCCGTTGTATTACATAAAAGAGATTTATGTACCGCCATGAAAGAACGAGCGGCGAAATTATGCAGGTCAAACGTGCACGCGCTTTGTGTACCGCGCAAAGAACGGCGGCCCTGCCGCGAGATGATACGGACAATAAATAGAGACGATAACCGAGCGTGCAGATTCAAGTATCGATCTCGGCACGACGTCTCTCCTTTCCCGTTTCTTTCCCCGAGCCGGGGAAACCTGTTCCGAGATCCGCGAAGCAACGCCATAATTATAAAGCGCCGGCTACATACACGCGCGAATCCGTTCATCGAAGCAACCGCCTGTGTCATTAATTCCCAGCCGGCATGGCACTTTGCGAACCGGCCCGAAAACCTTGACTCACCCAGAGAACAGAGAACAGAGAAGAGAGAGAGAGAGAGAGAGAGAGAGAGAGAGAGAGAGTTGCGCAACGCTGAAACGCGCGATAGCAATGGCACAATCAAGGTTTCAACTGTGCCTCTTGTTGGGGCAGGCTTGAGGGAACCCTTCACTCCTCGGTCTAGACAACGTCAATTCCGATTATTTTGCCTTTCATCTCCCCGAGATTGTCCGGGAGGGCTTAATAGTCAGGCGTGATAATGCACGCGCACACCCACGCGTAAAGGCGCGTGCACATGGAAGTGAAACATCAAATAGGCGAGGGACCGCGCTTCCGCTATCTTCCCTCGTCACCTTCAGCGGTTTTTATCTCTTTCTTGTGTATCGCGTTAACATCGGATACAATCTAGGTTCTTACTTACTCGCAGTTCCGCAACGAGCGCGTCGCGCAGCCGACACTTGCAATCGTTCTCTCGTCGCATGCATAATTCATCATCATTGTTAATTTGCAAATCTTCTCATACGTGCTACGCGTATAATTTGCTATCGCTGTCACCTACCTATGCGCGTGTTATTATATGCTCTGCACATTTAATCGCTCGCGTTTATCATAGAGCGAAACAGTCACCTCGCCGTTTCTTGTCCCGCCCCCGGTCATTTAGTTTGCTTTGGAATTCATTAATTACACTATATCGCGCGTTCCCTCGTCCGGCAGGAACTCGTCGTTGCGTCAGCGAATTACGTCGCGCTTTTATGTGCAACGACGTGCCGGTCGGAGCCGATATAAGCCGTGAATTCACAACGCATGCGATCCCCGATATGCAACAGACATATTTCCTACAAGTTTCACTGGCAGATATTTTCATCTGTGGAAAACAGACTCTTCCATTAGATAACAGCTGTCCCAAATCGGACGACGACGTCGGAGACGGTGTGAACCCAGCATAGCGCGGCGATGCGCCCGACCTTGCAATCGCATTGCATCGACGGTGTCGCCGACCGGGGAAACACGCCGGAGAGAACGGATATATCTAACGGGTCGCCCAATTTACGTCCGACCCCGGCGCGCCGCGCGGAGCGACAACGCCGGCCACCCTACGCCATATAACACGCGATCAAACGAGATTAGAGCTCGCGCGCATGCGCGCGCGTGGGGCGACGGTAACCCGGGCTAATCCTCCTGACGCCGTCCATTACGGCCGAGAGGCCTCTATGGGAAGCATGTATGTAACGTGCCTTCGCGCGTATTACGCCATCATGTGTACGCGTTTCTCTTCGCTCGCGCCGCCCCTCTCTCTCTCTCTCTCTCTCTCTCTCTCTCTCTCTCTCTCTCTCTCTCTCACTCTCTTTCTCTCGTACAAGAGTGAGAGAATGCGCGAGCGCATACATGCACAAGCTGCTGCACATATGGCACATGCTATCACATATCGCGCGCATATGTACGCACAGCGTGTGACCCGCTTACACACACGAGAGAGAGAGAGAGAGAGAGAGAGCGACTTGCCCTCGTGTATATATTGCGGATAACTGTACCGCCAGGACTGGCTGCCGGTTGCACGCATGTATGCGTAGTATAGATACGCATACACATATACAGGGACAGGAAGATTGATGCACATGCGTACACGATCCGCAGTAAGAGCAAGAGCGGCGTGCTCTCGCACGCTCAACACACACGTGCGCTGCACCTAGTTACACGAACGCGCAGCAGACGACGCGGTAATTAAGCTCGTATGAGATTAGAAGGCGTGAGTAACGTCGACGACGAGTGCGAGTTCACGGCGAGCGAACTCGCAACGAGCTAACGGCGAGAGAAACGGGAGAAAGAGGGAGGGAGAGAGACAGAGAGAGAGAACGCGTGCAACCGCAGGCCATGAGGGAAGACGACGCGAATGCGCGTTACAGAGATCGGAATACTAGCTGCGCCAATCGAGGAAAATGTTTTTATTCTCTCTCTCTCTCTCTCTCTCTCTCTCTCTCTCTCTCTCTCTCTCTCTCTCTCTCTCTCTCTCTCCTCTCCCCCTCTCCTTTTCTCGCGGATATATGAATTACTTTACCCGAGTGACCGAGTACTTCCTGCCAAAGATACATGTAGAGGAATTTTGATAGGGTAGAAGAATGGGAAGATAACGTAAAACTTTTAAAAAATTCTACTTAATGTTTAAGAAGCGTTTAGAAACGTTCCAGCAAACGCGAAGCGATCACGCGCCGAATATTTGAAAATTTGCGAGAAACGTGCAACTCTTTCTCCAGCCTCCAATTCCATAGAATCTAGAGTGAATCTGTGCTTCTTATAACCGTAAAGCGGCTTAAGATACTAGAGAAAATCCATATTTCATATGCATTTGCGCATGCATAACGCGGTTTCAAAAGAGAAAAATTTCCAAGTGCGACTTTGTCGCAGGAAAGAGATGCTATGTACCGAGAATATGGGATAATCCAGAAAATGAAGAAATAGATCCCCAGCCATTCAACTGGCAATGGAAACGAGAAGTTCGTAAGTATATAATTAGGAAACACAATGCAATACGCAGAGAAGATTTATTTTTATTTATTATATATCTATGCCTATGTATACAATATATGCAATAAGCATCGTACGCGTGTGCAATGTGTAAACGCATACACGACTCGAAAACTGCAACTATCGAAATTGACAACCAGAATTCTGATCATGTGATTAAGCACGTGCGACTGACGAGATGGTTGGAGCGACATCATCAACATCGTTATAATTGTGTAAAAAATATAATCAACAATCCACAGGTATCACTCTCTCGCATAAATATTCTCAGATGGCAGATTCACGGGCAGATTTATCGTTGACGATGATGAAAATACTGGCGGGAGTACGTAGCTCCCCCGAAGAAGGCGATCGCTGAACTTCCGTCCTATCATTTGACATTCTTCGTCCCATGCGTATCCACGCGAGAATCTCATGCGTTTCAGACACGCCTAATTCACGGAATGCAGTTTCCGTCAACGACACAGACACTTTCAGATAGATGGGAAAAGATCAAAGTACATCAAAGCTGGCGCGCATCTGCTCACAAACTCGGATCGGATCAAGCGCAAACTTGAACTACACTTTTGCACATAATTCACAACACAAAACAGCGAATAGAAGAAAACAGAAGACAGAAGAAAACAAGTCTCTCGCCGTTATGCTCTTTTCGTTTCACGATCACTTTCAGCTGATCTCGAAGACTGATCCGGTTCGGCAAAGTACCAAGGTCGATCGCGATCATCAAGTTCACGCGAAGAGAACTTACCTCACTGTTTATCCGAAAACGTGCTGCGATCGAGCTGCTATGATATTAATTAATCCCGACGCGGATATCTATCCACAGCACGTTGAGAATAACGCTCTGATCGAAACCTACTCCGGATTCATTCCTTGCATTGTAATTCAATTCACATAACCGACATGTCCGATACGTGATAGATAAAGAGATAAATAAACGAGGTAATCGTTACTTACTTAATCCGTTACTTTATCTAGGATTCGCTCACGTATCGCCGTAAATTGTAGAATAATGCGAGGGATTAATCCGAAATGGATAAACAAGGTAAGATCTCAGCTGCTTCTACCTTATCCGGATTGATCTCCACATGTAAAACTATCCTTTCCGAATTGCAATAAGAATCGAGAACGCGTACACACTTTGGTCACTCAGATATATCCACATCATTGTAAAATTAATATTATTTGTGCAGATACGAAGACGGCCACGAAGATGAAAGTTGCACGTCTTGCTTCGCGAAGAATGCACAATTACGAATCTCACTGTTAGCTCTTGTGCTCAAAACTTCTCAAACATATCGTGAACTTAACTTCCTTGATTGCCTTCCTAGACCGTTTGATCTACAAAGTACGATCGCACGATGCGACTCGCGCGATATCCTAAGGATAATCACGGATTTGTTCTTGCAACGAGAGCGAGTCGTTCGATAAAATGGAACTTGACGACTATCCTTGCGTCTAGTGAACATTTAAATCATAAAGCGAATAGATTCGTTCAAGATTCTACGACACTGATATCGCATATCCTCAATATCCAGGTCCTCGATCTTCGGATCATATTGAATTAGAATTGAACCGATTGAAACTGCCGAATATTACCTGCAATTGGCTAATCTGCATCACCCACTGCCACATGAGAAGACAATGTATTTCTGAACTTTTTTATTACTATATATCGCAATTAAAATAATATTAGCAATAATATCGTCGTTGTAAACTGAATTATGAATTCACGTATACCAATTCTTCAATGTATTCAAATCGTAATACGAGTATTATGATATTACGAAGTATTTCTCCACCAATTTCTCTATAACAGTATCTAATTCAGATCATAAATTACTTATAAATTCGTAGAGTGAAGATGGAATAAAACCAAGGAATCAACGTCAACTTTGACAGGAAGATTTTTCGGAAGAAATCGTATTTATCGAATGTTCGATAAGAACGAAGTTCAAACTGCGATACAAGTAAAAACTACACAACTACGCTACTACACTACTACACTACTACACTACTACACTACTACACTGCTACACTGCTACGATAAACTACACTGACCCTATGTCGAGAACCTGTCGATTCGAGAATTCACAAATTAATGAATGATTCGTTGATTCCCATTCGCTAATAACTTGCCCTTTATACAGATAACCGACTAATCCCCTTATTGGTTCTGCTGACTTTCTAAATTTTTATATCGAACCATATCAATCGAATTAGATTCAATAAATTGTTTAAAAATAAATAAAATATAAACGCAAGTATAAAAGAGGAGAAGACGAAGGGAGAAAAATATATCTCCTATATATAGAAGTGAAGGTTAGATTATCAGTTAGATTATCTTTTTCTCAAAAGCTAATACTTTGTATTTTCATTTTTTGCTCTTGTTCGCTCGAAAAAATGTTCCGGTCTTTAACTTTCTTTAGTCCCTTCGGATTCCTTCAACAAAGACCGACATGTAGTAATTAGAATTATTGCAGCATTGTAAAAATAACGCATGTTGGAATCACTGCACCGAAATTTATGTTGAAGCATATTTTAATGCAAAATATGACAGCATTAAAAATGTCTCAATGGCAAATAAGAGAGTTGCTTTTAGCAACTAGCGCTATTAAAGATTTATTCCAAGAAGTGCATTCCATTCTTAGAAGTGCATAAGATCGACGGCGCAAAATGAAGTGCAGCATTACCACTACTGCTCTGACAAGAAATGCTCACGATTCGTTTCTTTTACGCGAGCGACCTTCACGCGCGTAATTGGCAGTGTGCTTGCTTAGGATATCTAAAAAATTCATGATAATCCATCTGACCGGGTGATAATCGGATACACGACGGGGATCAATTAATTACGCGACACTTAAGAAAACGGATCAAGTCGGTATCTTATCGGACGTTACGTGCGTGACCTCAAGTCCTCGCGGATTTATTTGTCTTGTCAATCCGAACAGTAGTTCGACAACTGCCGCGGCATCCGTCAAGATCTACTGCAGAGATCTACTGAATCGAACAAGATAAATGCAAAAAAAGGGCTCTACTCCAGTCTATAAATTAAATGTATGAGTTTATTGAATTATTTTCTTTCTTAGCCTAATGTTTTACAATGAATTCCTTTATTTCCTTATTTTTTGTCTTCGCATTAAGAAAAGATGAGATCGTAGATTAAAAATAAAGAAAATAGGCTAATCGTGAGATCGGATGAATATTAATTAAGGCTTAACTTAATTTAACGTTTGCACCGAAAAACCTGAATTTTTATGTCTAATTTTTCTTAATTCATTATCCAATTAATTTTCTTGTTTATCTTCTTTATTCCTCATTTGAATAAATAAACTATAAGATCGTAGAGGTCAAGGTCAAACAGATAAAGAACATAAAGGCGATATAAAGAAGGGGCAGAAACAATCGAATAAAAATGAAGCTTGACTAACCTTTTGTTGCGCCAATCTGAGGGATTCCTCGAAGTGCTTGTGAACAGCTTGCTCAGCAGCCCTTTGCTTCTCGAGCCGTTCCCGCTCCATCTTAGCTTCCCGCTCGCGCTCCCGCTTCTCCAGCTCGCGCACTTCCGCTTCGCGACGCTCCCTGTAAGAAGCAAGCAAACGAAAACCTTAGTTTCCGCCATTATCGCGCGATTATGTGAATCAGCGCGGTATAAATTAGACCCCACGGCTCACGAGGTCGCTGGCAATTAAGAGCGGATTTATAGGCCGCCCCTCTCCTCCTCTCGCCCCGCCACCATCGCCGCCGCTCTGCGCAGCACTCGATCTCTCCCTCCCGCTCCTCGTTCCTGCGCGCGCGCGCGCGCGCGGTTGCATTCCCAGCATCGGCCAATTAATTTTAATGGGACGCGATCTTGATCGCGACTCGCGAATAAATCCTCCTTACGAGCCAGCGGAAAAAAAATCTGCTTATCATGCGAACGCGCAGTTGTATCGGTTTGCGCTCCCTCTCATCCCGTTACTCACGCAGGACCGCGCGCCGTCTCCAGAGTTGGAGATCGGTAATGCTTTCATGATCTTCAATCGTCACCGCGTTGCTTCAGGTCAGTTCGCGCAACGGACGACGAAGAGGTAACGCGTACGCTTTACTGTTCGCGAGGCTGAAGTCTCCACTTCGACTCGGCTTGGCGGCATCAGGCGCGATTTACGCGACCATGAAGAAGGAACTCAGTGTGTTCCTTATCCATTTATTTCCGCCCTGTGGTCCCCCCCTTGCGAGAACGGCAAATAGCGCTGCACTAAGGAAGAGGGAAGAGGGAAAAAGCTTGACCTTTGCTTTCCTCGTCGGACCAACAACGAGGAGCACCACGTCGTGGCACTTGGCGGCACTCTCTCGTCATCCGACAGCGATGTGACCGAGATCAATCTGCCGCGTCATTCGCGTAGTCTAGTTCTCCGCGAATGATGGAAACGCCCGGAAAGTTCTCTCGTAGGATTCGATCAATTTGATCGACGTTTTGCAAGTAGCTCGCGTGAGGGACGAGGACGATGATTCTCTTACGTAACTGCCCGCGGGTAATTACGCGGCTTGTTCCATCCGTTGTTCCCCTTACGCTATTCGCCGGGCCAACCGGAGCATTTGTTCAGCGTTTCGCGCGAGAAAAACCTGCGCGCGAGGCGCGGAGAGATAATAAACCGCAGCGGCCTGCGGCGTCGTATCCATCCTCCCGGGCGGAGGGGCGCGCGGGGTTGGGGGACGGGTGGGGAGAAGCATTCATTAACGCTTGCGCAAGTTATTTATACTGTTACGTGCGTAATGCGCGTGTTTATCTGCACGCTCGGTCGGCGGACCTTACAATGCATGCGCGGGATCCTGCGCGCGCGCGCACGCGCGCGATAAGTAGGATCCGCGTCTCCTCTTCCTCTCGTTGCATTCTGATCGCCCTGCCCCGCATAGATGTTCGAGGATGCAGAAGAGTGCAGCAGCGAACCTTGACACTGTTCCGGTGTCAAAAATTTCACTTCTTGTTTGCCTGCCATTATGTTTATTTCGTTTTGCAATAACATCGATTCGCATTTTGTTAAAAATTATACAGTTATACTTGTTTTGCTAATTATAACTGTTTCTTTTTCTGTACGGTCAAGGTTCACCGTTGATAACTTTCCTACGAAATGTTTGACGGTTGGACTTTAAAACTTTATGGACTGTGACTAACTTGATTTCATTTTCTTTTGCGTTATTCAAAAATCACACTTCAAGAGTGAAATTGATCTTTGAAGTTTCGAAGCGAAATTCCGATTTTCAAAATGCGTTCGAACGCGGGAGATGTGCTCGTTAGATCGCCATCAAGCCGATTATCTTCCAAATCGGCAACAAGCGCACATCTCACCAGGCCTTCCGCGTAATACGCGTCGCAAGGAGAGGAAGGGGAGAGGGCAGATCCCGTTGACGCGCTCGCATGTGCAAGTGCACGCTCATCAGGGATCGGGCGGCGCGCACAATCCACATAATGCAACGTAGCAAGGATAATAGCAGAGGAACGAAACAAGTCACATCAAAGATGTGCCGCATCAAAGAAGCGGCATGCATTTCTGAGAGGACATTTGAAAGAATAAAAGAATTACCAAAAACGGAGACGTCCTCAGGAATTGGCAAGCTTCCATCTCGAGAAACTCGACAAACTTGCCGAACCGATTTCTCTCAGCTATTGAACTATTAGCAGAAGTCGAAGATCTCGATGCGGATTCACACGCGGAAGAACGCCGAGCGCCTGACACTGACACTGACAAGGACACGTGAAGGAGACTTTCCAGGTGCATTTCCTGCGCGTGGAAACACCGTATGATGATCGAGACGAAACATAGCGCGAACATCGATCGAACCGGTTAATTAACGAGGAACAGCCGGCCGGCCGGCTCTTATCGGCAAACGATCGCGCCGATCGGGGCATGAAATGTCAATGTTCGATTCTGCGCCGAGCAATCAATCAGTTTCCGCCCAGCTTTTCCGGCCAGCGAGGAAAACCCCCGATCTCGGAACGGTGAAACGCGGGTGTCGCCATTCTAAAGACGAGCTCCTTCTCTCTCTTCTCCTCCTGGATCACTCGTTCAGGTTGATCGTCGGAAACAGAAAGAAAGAGAGAGAGAGAGACCCTCGAAGGCCGACAGGGCAAGCATTCCCCCCTCCCCTCCCTCTCGCCCCCGCTGCTGTACTACTGCTGCTGCTGCTGCTGCCTGCCTATTCGTTGATGCCCCTTCGTCCTCTTTTCTCGCCACCGGCGACAGGATCGTCCGTTCGGAAATCGAGCGGGGCTGGGCGGAGCCGGTCCGATCCGATCCGGTCGATAAACCGGTTCGCGGTATGGAAACAGGCTCTCGGGCAGCGGTGTGTGCTCGGCAGGTTCAACATTTGAAAAATCCGGTCGCCCGGTCGGACGAGAAAACGAGAAAAGGCTCTCCCTCGTCGCGCGGGAGATATCGCCAAAAAAGGCGTACACGCTCCTCTCCCCCCCTCCCTGCATCACGAAGCAGCGACCGATCGGTGATCGGCGCGCCTGCATCGATGCGCATCGTTCGGAGCACGTGTGCGTGCGCGCGTCGCGATGGAAGGATCGCGACAGCGGCGTGAGATGAATAGATTCGGATGGCCGTCCTCTGCCACCCCCCCCCTCCTCCTCCGAGGGAGGGGCGCCGCGGGATTATCCAACCGCCAGCCAGATGAACGCAGCCCCGGTTTCTCGCGGGGGCTGCGAGAGGAATTTCAGCTGCTTGCGAAATGCTTCGCGCGGGACGCGTGACCGGCGAGAGTATCGCGCCGTGAGAATGCTGACCGCGTCGTAAAAACTCGCGGCACTGTTTGAAAGTCGTAAAGTGGCGCAACGACGACGCTGACGATGGCGGGAACGATGATGAAACGGACAGCGAGACTATCGCGGGCATCTCGCGAATATAACGCCTCGCGGAGAATCGCCACGCGAGGTCAACGCGGGCGTTCCTCCTCCAAGGACGCGAGAGACATCCCTCCGCGATTGGAATCGCGGTGTTGTTCGGTGACTGTGAACTTTGATTTTCCCGTCATTTCCATTGGAAATCCAGGTCCACGGGAAAATCAATCGCGGGACTCGATTCGGCATTTCCGGCCGAAATAACGATCACGATTCGCGATTAACCGAGCGCTCCCGGACGAGACGTAAAATTGAGAAACACGCGGCCGTTGGCACGCAGCAGGCATAATATTATTCCCGCGTATGCGAAAGTGTGAAGAAATCATAACCTAAGGTCAACTGGTTTGTATTCCGAGCGGCGATAGCGAAAGTCCCGCTGAGCTCAAGCGCGCGCGCAATGATACGTATTCCCGGTGGTTTTCCGCTTTACTCGGGGCCAAACAGAATCGTTTTTGCGTAACGTTTGGCATCAGCGAGCGTATTATCCTTCCCAGTGATGTAACGAGCCTGGACAAACACCGAGACGCGATGGGATTTCGAGCCAACGATCATTGATCGGCTCGGGGACGTTCACGCGTGAACTCGTGACACGAGTATTTACAAACGTGGCGGAGAAGACAACTGTCGCCACGCAGCATACCGGCCCACATCCACGTCCATTCACGTGGGAGGAATCTCAAGGCCGACGTACGAAACCAACGAGAACGGCGCGATCGTAATTTTCAATGATAAACACGCCGTTGCGCAAAGTCGCGCCTTTAATCGGCGCCGATTGATCGACGCGAGATCGAGATCGAGATCGGGATATTATGCAGGAGCATAATCGCCGCTCTTATCGAGCGTGACATTCCGCATCCCGCGCCTCGGCTGGTTATATATTCGATATATCGACTCGTGATCTCACGCGCATTTTCTGCGAGACCTCTCGAGAGGATCTCGATCTTTGCAGGAAAAAGCGAAGAAAGGAATAATCCGATACAGAGCTCAGAATTCTATCGCGACGAAGATTTAATCGAGATCGATAAAAAAAAGACCCGCGGAACACCGATTAATCGGAATTAACGACGCAACGATTCCCGCCTATCGAAATCCTATCGAAACAATTCCGTAACGATTATCGCAACCATCTCCTCGCGCGACAGTTGCGAGAGCTCTGGTAATTAACGTTTGCCGTTAATCGTTGCCGGCAATTTATCCCGATAGAATCCAAACTTACGTTTGGATACGCACGCGCTTATTTGCCGATATCGTCGCGGAGCATTTCACGATATTTTACTTGCTTACTATTTCCGAGACAAAGCACAATTCCGAGGAAGGTGTTCGCGTATTCCCCAGACACGGATCGTCCTTGTTTGATGATTGCCTCCTCGCTGCGTCACGCATTCGCGAAGGAAGCCGGCGTTAATTTTCCACGAGCGCCAGGTCGTTCCGCGCAGCGCGTTTCCACCGTGTACTACGAAAGCACGAGAATTTCAGAACATGGAACAGTAAACTGCGCGTAATTCTCGATTTCACTGTTGCGATCTTATTGACTTTTCCAGTTGAATGGAACGAAAATCCCCCGCCATTTTCTAATCTGCATCGCGCCCGATATCGAGGCAACGACCGCTCTTTCATTGATCGAGGATTTATGAGTAAGGAAAAGTGCAACCGGCTATCCGACATAAAAATCGCACGTGACAATAATTAGACAATAATTACTGTAATGATTGATCTTGAATGGCCAATGCCATTGGCCAAGCGCCTGAGCCAATGAACAATGAGCCAATGAGGGAACGACGCAGCGGGATTTGTTTCTATTTGTTGTTCAATGAAGAGGCATGCCCTAATGAATCGATCGAGAGGACCAACGATCCATAAAATCCTTATACAGGATAGAAGGATTCATTCAGGACTTGGTTCACGATATCGAGACATTTGCTTTCGATCGCGATCGAATAGAGTACCAAGCAGAAAGCAGTTTTTAATTAATAAAACCGCGGCAGATAATCATTAAACGGACATCTATCGAAATTAAGGCAGATGACCGAGACGAGGGAAGAGGAAAAGCGCGGAAAAAATGTGAGAAAACATGGCGCGCGCGCACCGACGCATAGATTGCCGCTTTGTCATGCAAATCCAAGACGCAAATGGCGTAAATTTGAGAAACAAGTGACGTCCAAGCGACAGAGAGACACACAAAGGGAGACAATTTTCAAGGTAAACTCGACAGCCGCGTAAATAGAATCGACGACGACCTTCGCCGAGGCAATTTGCAATCTCCGTAAGTCATTTCCAGCGCGCGCGCGCGCGCGCGCGCCACGGGGGAGATACGTCACGAATAAGATAATGCATAGATAGGAAAAACAGGCGTGATACGGAGACGCGGACACGCGAGGACCGGCAGAAATAGCGCATTACGCAACGCTACGCTGCGATCGTCGCCGGAATGAAACGATCTCGATCGCGTGCGATTGCAACTGATAACGCACGCGGCACCTGTCGCGTTCGCGACAGCTGAAAATCCTTTTAATTTCCTTTCGACGACTCCATGGAGTCTCCGACTCGAGATTGAAGACGACCAAGTCGTCTCTCGTTGATCCAGATTCGAGGAAGACTTTTCGGCTCGAAGCTGTATAATATTCCCGAAATTCATCAAAGCCGTTCATTGTCTCGCTCTTCCCCCCCTCCCCCCCTCTCTCTCTCTCTCTCAAAGTTTTGTTCGTGAGCTCGCGTAATCCCACCTCATCCTGCTTCCAAGAAAGATGACAAGTCGGATCGACGAAACGGATTACTCGCGCGGATCGGCACTGTCGGAACCGATCTTCCATCGGTCTGCTGACAAATCCATTTCTCGTAGTCGAGTCGAGGTCGATCAGCCACGCGCGAACCGGCCGGACGTCTTACGCGCGCCAAAGTAATGGCGCGCGCTAATGAATACGAATCACGAACGCTCGATTAAGCGCGCTAATCCGTCGCTCGGAAAAATTTCCTTCGCCCGGAGTCGCTTCCCCTCCCCCGAGCGACACGGATGACCCACTTTGTGCGCTACTAATGCGGACGTAGTAAATCGCCCACAAACCGGTGCAAGTTGCCCTGAATTTTGAAGAGAGAGAGAGAGAGAGAGAGAGAGAGAGAGAGAGAGAGAGAGAGAGAGGCGGGGGGTAAGAGATCGCGAGAGAGAAATCTGCTGCTGCTGACGCTGGAAATGTCAAAGCTGGAGTTTCCAAAGTTTCCGCGCGCCGCGATGAAAATTCCGCCGTGGTCGTTAAAGTTCCCCTTTCCATAAAATGGAGTTCCCTTCAAACTCCGCGCTTTTAAGTAACGTTCACATTCTTCCAAAGTACTTGTGACACGTTCGCACTGCAGGGAGCAGTTTCCTCAGAGTATCAAGTATCAAGCGATCGGGAATTGGTTCAACTTTGAATCAACGTTGAATCAATCCTCGACTTAGTCGAGGCGTTCGACAAAGAGAATGCACGAGAATGGCGGAACGAGCGCACGTGAAAATTCTCGTTGGACACTCCGTCCGGCCGCATGACGTCTCTCTGCGTATCGCGCGGCAAATTAGCTTGCATTCCTACGCTTTCTGCACCGGCGGTGCAATTACTTGATTTCTACGTGACGTAATTCTGGCGGGCGCAGACGGACAAACTCACAGAGGAAAGTTCGCGCGCGCGCGCGCACACACCAGAGAAACAGAAAGAGAGAGGGAGAGAAGTAACAAGTATAAAGCGCGCACATCGGCGTCATTTCGAAGCCCCGGATAGAAAGAGACACGAGACAAGCCTCGACGTAACAGTCGCGCCTGCCGGACGCAGAATGGAAAAGAGTAGGCAGGGCGTCTCGCGATCGTGGGAACAATACGATCGTCCGCGCATTTAATTTATCACGCATTCGCGTTACACCGGCCCGCGGGAGTCGTAAATCACCATCAGCCGCGCCACGATACCTAACGCGTTCTCTCCCTCCCTCTTAGTCCGGGGAATTCTCGGAAAATGCGCCATGGGTAACGAAAGGCTGTGATCGACGCTGATCTCGTTTCCAGATTAACCCCCGTCTATGTGATAACGTAGATAGGGAAAACGCGCTCGACTAATAACGACCGGAAGGCGTGCCCGGGTTTACGATAGTCTTTGGCTAATTGATCGGGGCTTCCGCCTTCCGCCCACATTTGCGATATAGTCGCCGATACCGCGATACCATAAAACCTACTGCTTTCTGCTGCGAAGTCAAAGTGGAATCGATATCATCGAGAGCTCGAATTCCCGCAAGCTGGATCGATCGACATCGCGCGGATCGTCCGATCTGCCCGTAAACACGCAGACGGGCAAGCAAAGATCCCATACGAGCACGATACGCGAGCATGATGCATGAGCAGAGTCGTCTCTCCCTCTCCCTCTCTCTCTCTCTCTCTTTCGCGTTGGCGTTCGGCGTGTACGACCGGAACACGGCAGTAAAACACGGCGCGCGACTTTCCTTTTCGTTGTCTTATTGGCGCGCGTTAACCCACAAACGAGCGACGATGACGAATGCGCGCGCGCACGAGAGAGAGAGAGAGAGAGAGAGAGAGAGAGAGAGAGAGAGAGAATATATGTGTGCGTGCGTGTGTGTGTGTGTGTGTGTTGCTTGCTGCTGCTGCTGCAGCCTCGGCGCGACTGCGATTTTCAATGAGAGAACCCGGGGGCGCGTACGTACCGCATAACGCAACACCCGCGCGTCATCCGCGCTCGCTGGGTGCACAAGGGGGAGCAGGGGCAGGAGGGGAGAGAGAGAGAGAGAGAGAGAGAGAGAGAAAACCTTTGTCAAAGTTGCCACTCTGGCCGGCAACTTTGAATGAACCGTGTCACGCGGGCGCGCATTTACGACGCCGACGCGGCCGCTGAAACTAGTTCCGCGAACGCGGTGGCGGTGACTAGCGGCTATAGCTAGCCCGCCGCAAATGTCACTAACCTTATAACCGTCCTCCCCCCCCCCCGCGCCGGCCCCACCTCTCCGCGCGGCTCTATCAACGTGGGAGCACCTGCTGCTCGCCGCCGCCGCCGCTGCTGCCGCTGTTGTCGCTTAATGCCCGCCGCAAATGGGCGACTCCTCTTCGGCGTATTTACGTCGCGGCACCGATAAGTGCTTCTATATCCGACTGACTGACCGGCGGGCCGCCCAAGTGACCCGGACGAGGACACGGAGCGTCGCCAAATCGCGATATCACGCGGAGATGAGAGACGAGTGTTGTTCCCCCGCTAGCCCCGCTTCTGCCGTCTTTCACGACGAATCGAGCGCCGTTCTCGAATCGCCGTTATTACATCTCGACTTAGCCGCGCTCCTTTGCTCCCTTCCGTTTGCCGTTACGCAACTCGCGCGCTCGCGTGCGTCATCGGCGAGCGTTAGCCGAACGCTACTTTTCCGCGGGAGGAAACGAGCGTAACGCGAGCAGATTATGCCGGAACGGCATAAATATCTTACGCATGCCTGCCATCATCGTTTCCCGGAGAGACTCCGGAAAACGCGATCGTGGATCCCGCTTGAATCCGCACGCGATGCACGCGCAACGCCCCGCTGTGGCTCGCGCACAAGCGCGACTCAAATACATCCCTCGGATGCGCCGCCGCTAATCTCGGCGCACACGGCGTGCGCTTTAGGGCGCGTATTCAAGCGCGATGACGTCTCTTTGGACTCTCGGCACACGTAGCGCCGTGTCGCGGGGAAATTTGCATCGCGCGTGAAACGCGGGCGGAATGCGCGCGAGCGAATAGACCCGCGTGCACGAGCGGCTATTTTCGGCCGGCCAGAGGGCGCTCGGAGCGCAACAGCGAGACTGCACGGTGTGCGCATTACGGCGCGATGCGTAAATCACACGCATCGTTGCGAATCTCGCGACAGAGTCCGCGATCGCGGACTCGAACTTGAGCGGCGAGCAAGCAGCTGTCGGCGCGCTAATGATTTAAACACCGACGATCCCGATATTTCGGCTCTCTCACGCGCGACCTCGACGGAGAGCCGCCGGCGATCGTGAGATATTCATTTCCATTAATCAGCTCGACCCTACCATCCCCTCGTCCTCGTTCTCGTCCTCCCCCCCCCCCTCCCCCCCGACGACCGTAAACGTGTGCGACTTGGATCGCATAGATCGGAATATTACTATTCAACGAAAGTCGATGCGATGAATCGATCTTGGGAGGAGCGCCCGATGAGATATCACCTATGAAATATGCATGAAGCCGACCGAGCAAAGTTTACGCTTTTCAAAATTCAGAAACGGCCCCACCGCTTCTCGTCCGCAGCAGACGCGACGATGTGATCCGCTTCACGCTGCGGAGGGCATTGTTTTCAAACAAGAATAGCCGAGTGGCCGACGTTGCAGCCTTTAGATCCATCGCGAATATCCGTCTCTCGAAGCTCCTTGCATCGTACACGATTCCTCCCAAAAGAGGCCACACACGCAGAGTGCCACGAACGCTATTTACAGGCGCGCACCATATATACCGCATGAAATAACGATCGGTGAATGCCCCTAGTAAAAGCCGCCTCGCAGCTGACTCGCTCGAAAATTATTTACACGACCTAGCTGCGGAGCCGGAGAGCAAGGGCGAGGGGGAAGAGGAGGATTGCCCGTCCATTTAATCCGCGGAAGCTTCACTCCGGGAAATAATAATGCTTCACGACCGGTCGAACCGGGCGATCGGCGCGCGAAGAAGAAAGGTCGGGGAAATGAACGACGGCGCCTCCATTACGCGACCCGCGGCGGGGAGGAGGGGGAGGGGGGATTTGCGCGCGCGCGCGCGCGCACCGCCACATCGGCGGAATCGAAGCGGAAAGGCCGAGGGGGGAGGAGGCGATCAATAAATCCGTGAAGGGAAGCCAGCCGTCAGAGGCACGAAAGGTCGAAGGCTCGCGCGAGGGCGGCCTCCGAGGGTTGATACGGTCGATCGATCCGAGGGGGATGCTTTTCGAGACAGTCGGGATAATAATGGTCGGGGGAGAGGAAGAGAGAAGGGGCACGCGAGGCACGTAATCGGCCGCGTGCTTGCGGCTCCGGTGTTCCGCATTCTGTGGACGCTCGATATTCGAGTGGAAAGCGGGTTCAACGTGATTCTAAGGTCAACACGGGTTCGTAACGTGTCGCGGGGTTACGTCGATTATCGGCCGCGTTATCGGTTCCTGACGAGGCTAGGGCGCAACGAGCGAAAATACGCAGACGCAGACGCAGATGGCAGCGAGAACAAGTCGGGCCGTTATTTTGAAGAAAGTATAAAAACGACACGTGCGAGATTTACGCGCGCGTGTTCGGTGCACAAATACGCGCGCTCCGCGTGAGTTCCGCGTGCTCTGTGTCCTCTGCGAAATGCCGCCGTTGCTGCCGTTGAAAGCCGATACTCTTCAAAAGCGTCCATGACCTAACAACGGGAAATCCACGGCACGAGGCTCGAATTTTAATAAGATTCGCGGAGGGACTTTAAATTTAGAACGTCCTTGCGGGGGCGAGTTGGACGCTGCCGAGAGGCGGAAATCAATCTCGAAGTTTAAGGGCTAACGGAGCAGAACGCCCGTTCTATTTTCGGACGCGACAATCCGAGCGGACGCGTTGCGCGCGACGAGTAAACGAAATTCGACGCGAGTCACGGGGAATTAACTTTTCGTGCACAGCAAATGCAAACATATATATATGATACATATATATATATGATATATGATTTTCCTCGCGGAGAAGAAAAAGAATCATTGCAAACCGCGAGCGAGGCCGATCCTCATCATTAATCGCTCAGGGGATTTTGATGAAATTTCTGGAAAATGATCGCTCGGGAATGGCAAGAGTCAACTTTCCTCTCTTGATGAAACTACTCGACGTACTCGCCCGTTGAAACGCATAATTGACACGAATCTCTCTTTTAAAGAGAAACCGCGAACAAACGGTTCATCCTTCACCAGAATTGGAACGAGGAACGACAAAGCCATCGTGCGGCAAAGCACGAGGCCAAATTATGCGAGACGAAAATTCGCTTTCCGGATATTCCGATCGCTCGTTGCAAGCAAGTCGAGCAACGCGCGTTTCCCCGGATGTCAGAGAAAGAAAGAGGAAGAGCGAGAGGGCGCGAGATCTGTTTCTCCCCCAGAGCGCGTATTCTTCTCGGCCTGTTGGAATATAATTAGCGGTGGGCGGGCGAGGGTGAGGCGATAAATCACTCGGCGAGAGTAAAGATCAAGGGAACGACGAGCGGTCGCCGGTCCGGGTTACCGAACTCGTTTGAAAATTACACGACGGAAATTACAAGCGAGCCTCGCGGCGGTCTCCTGCCGAGACACGCCGAACGCACTTAAAAATAGTCGGACCGCGCATGCGCGCGCGAGTGCTTCCGAGCCGCTCGCTTTCATCGTGTCTACGCGGAACGGGCAGGATTCGCCGAAAAGCAACGGCTTCCCGACTCTCTTCTCCGCCGCAGGTCATAGATGCGAACCGATAAAGAGGACGGAGGAGACCCCCCGGATTACGGGGAGACCCGTAAATCAGGCAGGGAAGCTGCGCGCGCGTTCATACTCTCTCGCTTTGGAAACTTTCGAGCCGGGGAGCAAAACTCTCCAGCAACCGAGCCAGATCGTGGCGCGCAACGCGCGTCTCCAAGTTCGAGACAACCGCTCGCCGTTACATGATCTGGACGGGGACGGGGACGGGCGGGGTCACCACAGGCATCGAGCAACAAATGCGAGGGAGCTCTCTGAACTGCTCGTTACGAAACTCCATTTCCTGCAACGCGCGGCGATCGGCGATCGGCGATGTTTACAACGCTCAACGGCTGCTCCATCGCTGCTACTATCGAGGAATCCGATAATCGTCGTCGTGTCATCCTTTCTTCGGGCGCGAGTGTCGTAAGACACCCGCCGATGATAACCCTAACGCGAGCGTTGGGGCGCGTCTCACCCGTTATCGCGCTCTCGCGTCCGAAAGTGCGCCAAGTGACGTCACAAGCGCGGGGATTAACGAGCCGATCCGTGCCGGCGAAAGGTCATCGCTGCCGCTGCCGCCAAAGCGAGAAAGAGTACACGAGAGATCATCATCACCGCACCGCCTCTCTTCCTCCCCGCCTGCCGGCCCGCTTTCGCAAGCATTGCATTCCTCCTTCCTGTGCGGGTCGGCACCGCAATATCGCGTTTCCATAAACAAGTCGCCTTTTGTTTTACTAAGATCCGCGGGATTCTTCTCTTTTGTCTCGCGGGCGGCCGATGGCGCGCCGCGAATAAACCAGTCTCTCCTCCTTCACTCGGCCGCCCTCCAGCCTTTCTCGAGCATGCCCCCTTCCCGCCCCCTTCCCCCGGCAAACCGAGAGATTTCCGTAAACATGCACTTGGCGGCCGTCCAGCCGCAGCGGAGCGGCTGCAGGGAAATCGATCCGAGCGATCGATAGGCGCGGTTTCCGCGAGTGTCGCATCGCTTTTACTCTTCCGCGGACGCGACGAGCAACTCGGCAGGCGGAACGAGTTATCGCGCGCGAGGAGGCTGCGATAGATCGCTGCGAAGCGCAGATCCTGCCGGCCGCGCGCAAACGGAATATTCCGCAAATCGATGCAAACCATGAGCCATAAATGTAATTATCGACATCAAAGGCGAGACTCGCGTTCGCGGCGTTTTATGGTCAACATCGAGCAATTTGTATCGTTTAAGCGTTGAAGCAAACAAACGCGCGAGCGCTGAGCCGCGGCTGTCCCGACGCGAAAATCGATTTGTTTTGTCAAATGTCGGACATTACGGGCGACCAATGTCGAACGTTACGCATTTGGCAAGTCGGACATCCAATTCGCAAATTAAGAAGGTCCCGAACGGGACGGATGTGATAAATTCTTTGTTGCCTCGAGACTCATCCGGACTCGTACGCAAATCACTTGCGTAACGAAAACTACGCGCGTGCGCGCGCGCCAAGCTAAACGAGTTTCGCACAGTACAGTCGAGAGGAAGGAAGGTCACCGGGTTGATGAACGTTCCTCACGGAATCTGCCATCTTTGTCGCAATTTGGACAAACGTCGGGACGCGAGGGAATTCCAAAGGAAATTCAAAGCTATCGAAAGTCGAGCGCACGTTCGATACACCGAACGCCTCTCGACTCGCAGCGAGTATCACGCGCTCCGAAATAAGCCGCGCGCGCGCGCGCACGAGCTGCGAAAGTCGAAATAAAAGAATCGAGTGCGCGATAAGCCCCTTGAGGCGAGCATGCGAGTGCTCTAGAGCCGTCTCTTGCTCTCTCGCCGGGTAAACGCTCTTTCACAAGATGAACTCGGGGGTCGCCGATAAGCCGGGTTTCCTCTCGCCGCGAAAGGTCGGCGCGTCTTCGCGGAGGCTCTGACCCGAAAATATCGAAACTGGCAAGCGGCGAGAGAGCGTCGCGCGCTTCGCGGCGTCCAATTCGCGCGCGACTCGCGAGCGCGAACAAAGAATATAAAGCGGCTCGGCGTATCAGCGTTGATAAACTTACGCGACGAGTTTTACGCCCGTCCGCCCGATTGCGTCGTTCGTACGACTGTTTTGGCACGCATAGCGAGATCTCTCTACGCAGCAGATATCCCGCCACATCTCTCTCTCTCTCTCTCTCTCTCTCTCTCTCTCTCTCTCTCTCTCTCTCGCACCAAGTGATTGATAAGGCGACAACTCTCGTGCGACTGCTCGCAAGCGGCTACGAATTACATCAATCCCCGCCGCGGCGAGATGACGCTGCTACGCGTAATGCGAGCGTTAAGTTTCACCTCTCTCTCTCAGTCCCTCTCGCCCTTAATCCCTGAATTTCGAGCGGGATGAAGGAGACACGGAGAAACGCGTAGACGGAAATCGGGAGGCCTGGTTTGTTATCCAAAAACGCGATTTCGATCTCGGACTCGTCGGAAACGATCGAGGAGGCAACACCGCCGCGGCTGCCGATAAACGTCTTCCTCCCGCGCGCGTGCGCGCGTTTATCCCGAATGCGAGATTGCCTCGGTCCGGTTTACACGGCCCGGAGCCAGCTGGGAGCGGAGCCAAGTCCGAGAAGAGAGAGAGAGAGAGCACGTATGTTCACCTTCCTTCTCGCTCGACTTTGTGCGAATTCCGCGCGCAGTCCGACGTTAAATCGCCGGCCGTCTTTCGCGGGGCGCGTTGCAAGTAAATCGCGCGGCTTTGTCCGCGGGAGCGAGGCCGCAGCCAGGGAAAACCTTCCCCGAGGCGATCGATAAGCGAGCCAGGCGCGAATGATAAAGGCGGAAGGAGCTGGTCCCCGCGCATTTGCGAGTCGCGTCATTGCGCCAGCATCGTTAGAGAGGAACGGCAAAACGCAGCAATATGGACCAAAGTGACGCAACGGCGTCGGTGTCTCGTAACAACGCGGTAACGAGCGTATTAAACGCGGCAGACAAGGAGAAACGTGAGTGACGGAGAAGCGATCTCGATAAATCCCCGGAGGAGTATCACGTTGCGTTCACTGACGCGCGAGCGCGCGTGTGCGTGCCCCGTAATTTGTCGCCTTATCTCGCCGAGTTATCGGCAATAAAAGTAGCGAGATGCCGGAACGCGCGCGCGCGAGAGAGGTTCTGAGCGGATATTAAAATAACGGAGTCGTGTTTTCTACTTTATCTCCGGCCAATTGACAGAGACAAAGCGGAGGACGTTAAACGGACGACGGGGCGGAGAGGGGGGGGAGGGGGAGAGAGAAAGAGTCACTTATCGGTGACTCACACCATGTCATGCCACTGGTTCAGAGACGTTTCAGATATTCATCGCGCATACGGTTACACAATGGACTGTCCTTCAGCGAACAAAAAGATGGATGGATCGATCGATCGATCGATCAATGAACGATCGTGTGCAAACTTGACACACGAGAGCCAACGCGTTCGCTCGCGTTCCCTCGATTCTCCTTTTACTTCTCTTAATCACGAATACGTTTCTCTTTTCTCTCTCTCTCTCGCCTCATTCATGACACGCGAGAGCCACAAAACTGCGACTCGTACGGTAGCTCTCGCATGGCATGCGCGTCGCGTGTTTCCACGACGCCAAGATCCTAAGAGAGTTAAAACACAAAAGGAGAATCGATACATCGCGATACATCGCGATACATCGCGCCTGACGTGACGTCACGCGCTCCGCGCGAAATCGCCACGTCTCATGGGATCATGGGACCCTCGCGGAAGTGGCGTTACGCGAGCGAGCACGAGCGGAGCACAAAGCAAAGTCATACGTCGCATAGTTTCACCCCCGTTGCGCAATTTTACGCAACGAGATCCGCGAAAGGTCTCGGATTCCAGGACTGAAAATCTCCCGAGCACTCCAGGCGTGGTATTGCGGTCGGCGCGAGTTGCTGGCGCAACTATTTCCGCGATCGCGTGCACTTTGCGGATAACGCGCGCGCGCGCGCGCGCGCGCGCAAGCAAAGGACGACGGGGAGACATAAAGAGGGCGCGCCACGAGGGCGGCGACGAGCGCGCGCGCGCGATAACGATACTCGGGACACTGCCGTCCGGTTATCGCGACTGATAACGCCGCGGCAGCTTGTAACGCTCGATAAGATAACGCGCGCGGCGCGGCGGGCCGCCTTACCGATTTTTCCGAGGTGGAGCGAAACGCGAAACAGCAAGCATGAGAAAGAGGGAGAGAGAGAGAGAGAGAGAGAGAAAGAAGACCAAGGATGCAACGCGCGGTCACCTCGTTACGAGATACGCATATGCGATACATCGACCTTCGGACTTTTCAAGTCACGCGCTCGATAACGAGAATGAACCCGCGCGAGCGTGCCGCGCGGAAGTGGCGCGGCATATAATTATCGGATCGCAACGCAATCCGATAGAAGTAAAGCCATTAATCGCACCATCGCGTATAATTAATCCGCCCGCCGCTCGTATAATTGCACCTATCCCTTTTTCTCCGATCGACGTCATCTTCCCCTTCGCGCGCGCGCACGTCGTAAACAAGCATACATATACGTGTGTATATATATATATATATATATATATAGAGAGAGAGAGAGAGAGAGAGAGGGAGGGGGAGAGAACTGTGTGGTGGAAGACCGACAACACGGCGCTCCTAATTGTAGCAAATGACACTGAAGAAAAAGAGGAAAAAGGAGCAGTCGATACTCGTAATAACGAGAGATGACGATAGACGTCGACTCGCGCTCGAGCTAGACCTTCGTGCTAAACACTTGTCGCTCCTAGCGGAGGTCGGCGATAAATGCTAATGATTTCGGAATCCGTTGCTAGCGATTAAATCTCGGCGCGTCCTCTGATCGCTTTATCTACGGCAAACAACTTCCTCTGTCGTAACTCGGCGTTATTACGAATCGCCCGAGAAGCCGCCGGTTTATTTACGCGATTGCGCAATCGTCGCGTCTCCTCTTTTCCGCGAACGATTCGCTGCCGTTGCCGTAGCTGCTGCTGCTGCTGCTGCTGCTGCTCGTCGCCAAGTTCACGCACTTTGACCAACACGGAGAGGAACAAGCGTCCTCGCACCGACGAAGCGTGTCGAGCAAGGAGAGAAATCGTCAAACATCGCCTGTCATTTGTGTTACGTAAAGTATTCGCGAGAGCGCAGGAGGAGGCTCTCTCGGTGAATGATTAAAGTGAACACCCGAGAGACACGGAACGCACGGCGAAGGACACGGGCGCATGCGCACGCGCGCCGACGTATTTAATCGCTCGAGCATTCCCATATCGCGTCGCTCGCTCGCATACCTCGCGCGCGAGCGCGATAATCTCGGTTCGCGGGATCCGTGAACTTGCGCGCTTGTTTGGGCATGTCGCCGTGATATGTATATTCATGGCGCGATTTATATCTGGCATGTTATTCGAAAGCAATTCAGTCCCGCATACTAATACATGCTAATCATCATCCATAACCTATACGTGTAATCGGAATTGCCTTTTGATGCGTAATCCATATTATTAGGCTGACGCATAATCTGTTAACGATGTTAACGGCCATGATTTCTTTCTCGCGCTGCCAACGCGATAACTATCGCGTGTAATAATAGATATGCTCCGCATATTTCTGAATGTCTGAAAGCGGCCGCGCATCGCGAAGCCGGCTGGATCAGCGCGAGGATTTAGCTCTTGAATCGAGCGTTTTGTTTGTTGACGAATTAATAAACGCGTGCGAGCACGCGAGCGCTCCTTATCTCCCCAAGTACAATCACCGCCCGATATCGCCCGCCCGCCGTCCGCCCCCTCCCCCCCGAATGCTGTTGTTTCGTACGATCGCGATTGTATGTCAATGACGCGTCCGCGTGCGTTGCCGCCATTATCGCGCCCAGAAAAACGAAGAAACGCGAGAGAAAGACGCGGCGCCGACGAGAGAGAAACTCCCGGGTTAGTTCTCCATTGACCTAGATCGTGCCCTCGCTGGAAGCACAACACGGCAGCGGTCGCGGAATATGGCGGGGGAGGCTGCGAGGAACCGTCGAGCGCGCATCGCGTCCATCCTCCTTCGTTCTCTTTCTTCTCGCCGCTCCTTTCGAACTCGAAAGAGAGAAAGAGAGAGAGAGAGAGAGAGAGAGAAGGAGGAGGGAGAGGACTGGCAGAGGCAGTTGCCGGAGGAGGATATTTGCGGTTGTGATTCAGCGCTGAAACGGGAGAAGGCGCGTAGGGTGTAAAAGAGGAGAAAGAGAAGGAGAGAGAGAGAGAGAGAGAGAGAGAGAGAGAGAGAGAGAGAGAGTGATGGACTCGGAAAGAGGCGGGGAGGGAAGGTTGCGAATCGAGGAGGAAAACCGACCGCAACGGCGACCGAACGATATAGTCAGTATCCGATCTCAACTTGAGCGACAGACCCTGGAAACCTTCGGAATTTGGTAGCTCCTCTCTCTCTCTCTCTCTCTCTCTCTCTCTCTCTCTCTCTCTCTCTCTCTCTCTCTCTCTCTCTCTCTCTCTCGCTATCTGTTCTCTCCTCGGAGGCGTTACATATTTATGCGATTAAATCCCGAATTAAAATTCTCGGTGCGGTGCGTGCTTAAATTTAAATGAGCAATTAACGAAGCATTGTTAATCCGTCACGGAGCGGGGAGGCCTCCCTCTTTCCGCGTGACGAGTCTCGCAGAAATCAATTTACGTTGGCGCTCGGGGGATTTGAAATGTAGATTTGGTCCGCGAACGCGCGCGAAAATAATCATCCCGCGTCATCGGACAATGACGCAGGGCCGAGGAGGAGCCTGCGAAATGTCGATTTCCGAGGACGCGCTTCACCCGTCGACGAGAATTTTCTCCTCGCCGAGGTGCGCACGCAACGCGTGCGCATGCACGCGTCCCGGCTGGCTTGTGACAGCCACGAAGAAACATGCGCGATGTGTCTGCGCCACGTTCGGCGAACGCTTGTGAAAATTAATGCGACGAGTCTCCAAAATGTTTTCCCAGGCGCGAGCTTCCTGCGTACGAAAATAAATGCGCCGTCTTCCAAGAGCGCGCACTTGGTCGGGACCGACAAGCAGTTTTGCGGCATATCGGAGATGACGGAGCTGCCTCAGATAGCGGCGCGTTTCGATCATCGCCGATTACGATTCGATCAGTTCCTCCTCCTGTCCTCCGAGGACGAGAAAGAACCGACGGAATCTTCTATTCTCGCCGAGAGCTCAACGCGCTCGACACGCTACAACACGCTTGGATAACGAACGCGTCCTTCGCGCCAGCGCGTTATCTCGCCCATCTTCGCGGCATCATCGGTGTAATTCTCGCCATCTCGATCACGACGACATGTTTGCCGACATGTGAAACGGTCTCGTGTGAGTGCTCGCTATCGATCGCACGCCCGCACGTCTCGTAAATGACCGATAATCGTGAGCAGCCGTAACTGTTGACAAAGTGCAGGCGTAATCTGATAAAGGCCGGCCGATTATCCGTTTTGTCAGATAGCACGCCGAGAGCTCGCCGGATGCCGACCTTGAATGACGCTGCTCGAGATCGGGCAAGTATACGCGGCCAGACGGCTGTTGCCTCTGCGTGCATACTCTCTCTCTCTCTCTCTCTCTCACTCTGTCTCTCTCTCTCGCTCTCTCTCTCTCTCTCTCTCTCTCTCTCTCTCCTCCCGCCGCCTCTTCGTCCCCTCGTCGTACTCTACTCCCCTGATTTTCGTCCATAAAGCGTTACATTGTTCTGTGGACCGCGGCCTGACGAGAGAGAGAGAGCAGGTAGAAGAACCCTTCGAGATAACAAAAGCACCAGCCGTGCCCTCGTACATTTCCATAGAATGCGGCAGACTTTCGTGATTTCTCTACCTGAGTCCTCACAAAGGGCTCGTGTGATGTCTCGAAAGTCTCCCCCCCTTTTCTCCCCTGCCCTMCCCTCCCGCCGGTTCTCTGTTCGTCCTTTTTGCGTGCGCGGCCGTCATTATGACTCTCGCAATAGCAATAGCAGCAGCAGCAGCAGCAGCAGTAGCAGCATCCGGCATTTCTCGTTCGGCTCGTTGAGAAAACGCCCGATTAGCCGCATTGTTACATTCCGCAAAATCCATTATACATCATGCACTTTATGGTGCCCATTGTGTGCAGCCAGAGGACATAGGCTGACCCAAATGATTTCTGCCAGGTAGCAGTGGCCGTAGCCTGGTAAATAGCCAGAAATCGGAATCCCCGAGCCTTAAAAGTTTTTTCCATTGACTTCCGCGAGCCCCGGATGAAATTCCCAAACATGATCGGCTTTCTATTCTCGAATGTAAACAACGCTTGCGTCCGCACGCGCTTCCGCTAGTCGCTCGGACGGTCGATCGATCGTCGCGAAACGTGGGAAGAGCGCTTCATGGTCGAATTTCCTATCGACACGCATATCGCCGCGTTCCAATCGAAAACGAATCCAGAAGGGGCGACGATCATTAATTATCTCAAGCGGGGAGAGTCTGACCTTGACCTTGGATAAATTTTCAGGGAGAAATTTTAAGGGGAAATCTCCCGTTTCCGCTTCGCGCGCTTTACACCGTTACGTCTTCCAGTAATCCAGTATTCCCGTCAGCATCAAAATGGCGCAGGCAGGCGCGACGTCCGCGCCGTCGAAAAAAACCAAAGGTCACTGATTCGAATCGAGTCGAGTTTCTCTCGGCGGAGCGTTTCCTCCGCGTTCCGCGATTCAGGGTCACCGAGTAGTATCGCTTACCGCCTCGAGATTTGTGGCTCGTGAGGKGGGGCGGRAAAAAAACGCGGCCTGTGATATTTCCCGATCGCGCGCGATCTCTCGCGTGTCCTCCGCGCGTTCACCGCTAGCGACCGCTTTGGAACAATTGCAGCTCCTTTGCTCTTTTCCCAAACGCACAGGCTCTCTCTCCACACTTTTATCGCACGACTCGTTCCGAGCGTGACTATTCTCACGGACGCGGCGGCGAGAATTCGCGAATCAAACGGAAGCCGCGAGAGACCGCGATGCGTTTGACGACTCGCCGCGGGAAAACGGGCGCGAACGCCGACGTCATTTATTACGCCGCTTCGTATCGCGCACGTCAATTTTATCGCGCCTTGCAACGCGAGTATCTCGCCGTACAAATAAAGATCTCAAATAAATGAGAACGCCTCCCGGAGGCGTGGAGCGAGAGAAGAGATAATCGCGAGCTGCAGAGACAACTGCAACGAGCGAAAATTGTCGGCGATCTCTTCTCTCCCTCCCCCCCCTCTCTCTCTCTTCCTCTTTCTTTCATCGTTGAAAGAGCTACGGCAAACGCAAATGTTGTCGACGATCGGGTGACGCGCTAATGCAAATTTCGCGCGCGCCGGCCGCGAACGAGCAGCGCGCGAATCACGGGGATTCCCAAAGAGGAGGAGGAGAAGGAGGAGGAGGAGGAGGGAGCAAGATCCGCGTCGTTCCGGGCCTGGTGGTCTCGAAATATACATCGCCGGCCGCGCGTATCGCATTTATCCCGAACCCGACGACGGATTCCGCTCAATCGCGCGCAATGATGCACGCTATCCGCGAGCTGACGTCACGTCCGGAAATTACGCAATTGCCCATCGGCGACATTGCGGGCGAGAACCAGTTTGCGGGCGCGCGCGCGCGCGCGAGAGAGACAGAGCTTGAATATTCGCGGATAAACGATCGCCTCTCATAATTGATTCGTTTGACTTATCGCTTCCTTATCGTTTACGCATTTACACGAGCGAGCAAAGAAATCTCGCATCAAGGCTCGCCGGTGTATCCGGAACGATTCGCGGAGCGTGCAGGCGCCGCAGCGTCTGAAACACCGAGCGGTAATCGTTCGCGTAAGAAGGCATCGATAAAAAGTGCACAATAGCCGCGGATAAAATTCGCGAGCGGCAAGTACGCCGATAAGGAAACGTTCACCCGCACGCGGCCACTTAAAGCATAATCATTCAAGGACCCGATATACAACGCGGCGTGTGTACGCTCTCTAGGCAAACATTATGGAAATGAGCCTGAAAACTTTGTTGATATCTTGCGCCGCAAGCATCGCTATTTTCCGACACGAAGATAACGCTGTAAATTACAGCCTGCTGTCTACCGGTGGGGGCTTTCATCGATACTACACAACGCGATTGCTTACAAGGCGACTTCAAATCGGCCTTGAGCATTCTCGCTTCGATTTTCGCGGTTCGCCGACCGTTCGCGAGCATCTTTTCGATTCGCGGCAACATCGCGCGGACGAACATCAATCGTAACGCACTATCTCGTTACTGGAGAATCGATGCTAATTTTCGGCGAATCCAACTTTGAATCGCCAAGTCGCGCGCGTTCGTTTCCCAGTAAAATTCCCACAAACTCGTGTTATCGGGGCCTGAAAGAGACAAAGCAGGCGCACTTTGCATCTTTGATAGAAAGAGAAGGCGAGAGGAGTAAATACTGGAAGTCGATACTGGAAACGAGTAAATAGTTACTCGAGAGGGTATTATAAATACCGTATCACGGAAGGAATTACCGTGTAAACAACAGTGTCGAGTGCGTTAACGCACGAGGAAGCTCGCGAGGTTTCCGGGGACAAACGAACGTCGATGAGTTGCCATTGTCTCGCGCGATGCTTCTGGAACAGCACGCTCGCGAGATCGCGTTATCCGCCCACACACACACACACACGCGCGCGCGCGCACATATGCGCGCGCGTGCGAGAGAGAGAGAGAGAGAGCCACAGATTATGCACTGTTTACCCTACGCTGCTCCAATTCCGCGCATCTCGGCGGCTCGCGCGAGTTAATCGCCGCCGCGGGCGGAACGCGAGCGTTCTATTTCCGCCGACATGACAAATTGGTGCCCCGCCGCTGGTCGTCGAACACCTGCAAGTACTCGCGCGCGCGAACGCACACTCCCGCAACGCCATTCTCGATCACTGTGATCGTACGCGGCGCGCTCGTACATCATCGCGTATGCTAGGCAGAGTCGCGATTCACGTCGCGACGACTGCCATCGCAAATCCGTTGGACACCCCGTTGCTCCGTAAATCACTGATAACGAAGAGAAAGAGAAAGAGGAGGGAGCGGAGGGAGGGGAGAGGAGAGGAGAGGAGAGATCGATGAACCACGACGCTCCCACAATTCCCACAATCGACTTCCGCGCGATCAGCCGTGAAGGTCCGAGAGACCACGGTGGACAAGGAAACGGATCGAACGCGGTTCTTCAAGGTTCTTGGAGATTGTAAAAATAATTGCTCGCATCTGCGAGCATTGTGCGAGATGATGCAAAATGATGAGAAAGTAACACGAGATACAATTCTTTCCGATAACAGTCGCCGGAGTGCTCTCTCTCTCTCTCTCTCTCTCTCTCTCTCTCTCTCTCTCTCTCTCTCTCTCTCTCTCTCTCTCTCTCTCGAGCAAGAGCCTCCGAAGGGGAACATGCAGACATTTCGCGAACGTTTGAAAGTTCAAGCATGCCCGCCGCGCAGCGGGGCACTTCGGAAGCGGAAATCAACTCGGCGATACTCGAGAATTCGAGAGGCAGGGAACGTTCGCGGAACCGAGTCGCAACTATTCGCAATTCCGATTCCGGCTTCCAACAACCACCCCGTCGCTCTCGGCTTCCATTCCGGAAAGCGATTATCGGCATCGCTTAGGCGAGAGAACGCTCGCTCGCTCGCTCGTAGACGCGCGGTTCCCACGCGCGCGCGCGCACCTCGCCTTCGTGGAAGCCGCATGGGAGGATATCGCCGCCGTTCGCGGAATCTCGCCGGCGCGGTGCGGAAATCCAGTCAACCTTGACTGGATTTGCCGCCGCGGCTGCACCTGCAGCACGCCCCCCTCCCGCCGCTCTCTCTCTCTCTCTCTCTATTTTCTTTTCCTCCAACCCGTCGCCGTTATCATCACTGAGCTTGCCAGACTCGCCGGCAACGTGTACACAAATCCCACACGCATATACCACGTTACCACGTACACCGTCGTACACACACTCTCATTTTCTCCGTCCGACAAGATGCGACAAGATGCAAGGAAGAAGAATCAAATCAGTCGAGCACAGACTTACAGCGCTAACGCGGTGGCCGCGTTTCCTACGTCACCGGGTATAAAGCTATTCTGCTGAGCGACGGATTGTTGCTGCTGTTGCTGCTGTTGCTGCTGTTGCTGATGAAGATGATGGTGATGATGATGATGATGCGGCGGTTGCGCCGACGRAGGCGGCGGCGGCGGCGGCGGCGGTGGTTGCTGCTGCTGCTGCTGCTGCTGCTGCTGTTGTTGCGGCTGATGCTGATGCTGATGTTGCTGATGCTGATGCTGATGTTGTTGATGCTGATGCTGATGCTGATGATGCTGATGATGATGCTGATGCTGCGGTTGAAAACCAGGCTGGGAGGGGGAGGGCGAGCCACCCGCCGGTATCAGATTGTACGGTTGATAGAGCAGCTGGGGCTGCTGGGCCTGCGTGGCCGCCGCCGCGGCGGCGGCAACGACGCCGACGCCACCACCGCCGCCGCCGCCACCCCCGCCACCGCCGCCGGCGGCTGCGGCTGCGGCTGCAGCGGCCGCGAGTAGCACTTGCGTCTGTCCCTGGTGTACGTGATGGCTGTTGTGATGGTGATTGCTGTGATGATGATGGTGGTGTGGATGGTGATGATGGTGCGGGGTACCTTGCGTGGCCGTCTGCGGGCTTACCGGAAGTACCGCCATTGCCGCCCCTCCTAACACCGGTGGCATGCTTCTGCTGCTATTATCGCTACTCGCTGCTGTTGTCGTTCGTTCCACGTCGCGACTGTCGTCGTCACGTCACCAATCGTCGTCGTTGTCTTCGTTGTCTTCGCCGTCGCCGCCGTCGCCGTCGCGCGCGATCTCCTCATCGCGCTGCTGATCGCGACGCGACCGCACATCTCCCTCCGACGCGGCCCGGAAACCTCGCGAGAGATCGGTCTCGCGGTCTCCGGCTCCGTCGCTCTCGGATCAATCAACGATCCCACACCCACGTGCAATCTACACGGATATATATACTCTTGGTTTCTTACTGAAACTCGAATGGCACTCGAACGCGCGCGCTTATGCGAATTCTCACTTGCTGCGTCTTCACTTGCTCGGTGTTATCCACTTTGGGAAACGATCACACACTTGGTAATCGCGGAAACGTTGCGAGCAACACTCAACATCACGAGTCACGTTCTACGTGGTGACGAGACGACTCGCGCAACTCGTCGTCATCGGCGTCGTCGCCGTTCCAACGATCCACAGAGGGTACACGGCAGATACTGTGCGAGAAGAACGCTTATACGGGACGCGACGCGACACGATCGCTCACGGAGATTGCCGAGCGCCCACGAAGCGCTCGCAGTCGTTGATCGACCGACGAACAATGCTTTGATCTCCTCGTTTCTCCGCGTTTTTCCCTTTCTTCTTTCATTCGCGACACAACCGGTGCACTTCCCTTTATCTCTCCTCTTCCTCTCACTCTCTCTTTCTCCTTCGCGCCGCCTCCTTCTGCTGCTGCTGCTGTTGCTGTTCACCACCTTTTCTCGACCGAAAGTTGAACGCTCGCCAGAGAGAAGCGAATCGCGACCGACGACGCGATACGCATACGCCGTTGTGCACGTCTAGTGGTATCGCCCACGCGTCATAGATCGCGATGTACGCGGGGGTGGGGTGGGAGTAGGGGGAGGGAAGTAGAGAGAGACCGGGATCCGCCGCACTGCAGAAACAAAACCTCAGAGCGCGCGAGCGCGCGACACACACGCACATGCACTCACGCGCGCACAGTTTTCGTGACCTCCGCGTCCGCGAGAACAATGGCCTTCGCCAGCGACAACGCTCGACGGCGCTCCTCGGCTCTTCAATTGGCAAGTGTCGCCAGACACATCGAGATTATTCGGAGATGCGTTATCGCCGAAAGGCGAGGCGACAAAGATCGATCCTTTCTCGTCCCTCTTTTCGCTCTCTTTGATTCTTTCTGCTTCTCACCACGTCAGCGGCCAATTACGCTCGTCTCGAGTGCTCCGCGGCGAAGCTACATTTGACGGCATTACACGCCGTTTGATCCGCGCCGTCGAAAGAATCACTGTACTCTGCGACGTCGCATTGTGCACGAGCGAATGCACAGCCTCGCCGATAGTGATAATTACGGCGCGTCTACGTAAGCACTGTGAAACGGCGAGCGAATATACGAAGAGCGCAACTGCTACTCGAAAACACCGCCGGGCGGATCGGTATGCGACTGATTTCGGGGAATACGATTACGCGTTACGCATAACGCACACACATTAGGTCACACACGCACGCACGCACGCACGCACGCACGCACCACACATACCACACAACTTGCGATTATCCAGTATGTATCCGTGCGGCGGGAGAGAACGCGGGCGCACGAGGACGAAGCACACTGCACGGATCAAGATCAGATCACGTCGAAGGCCGCTACTCTACTGCGGCAGTGAGGAGAGCTCGCTCCCCCACCACGCCCACCAGCGGCAGACTTCCCCGGTTCTCCCCTCCTAGCCCTGCCTGCTCCGCGTGACCGCACGCGCGGCTCGACGGGCCCCACCAGTCGTCGCGCGGCAGCAACCGCTGTTGCCTCGTCAGCTTGTGGGCCTTCTCCCTCTGCCCCTCTCTCTCTCTCTCTTTCCCTCCCTCTTTCTTTCTCTCTCGATCGCTCTTTCTCACCCCGTCGAGCGCGCGCGCGTCACCCCTCGCATCCCGGCGCCCGCGAAACTCGGCTCGCTCCGCTCGAGCTCCCCCTCCCCGCCGTCGCTCGTCCGTCGAAATCCCCCTCGTGACCGAAGGCGACCGACCGAGCGGCCAACTCAAGCACGACTACTCTCCGCTAGCTGCCGCAAAAAATACTCCTCGTGCATTCACGCACACGTGCTCTCGCTTGCGCTCGCGCGGCGTTCCGCCGTTCGCTCTCTTTTCTTCCTCGTCGGCTGACGGCGACGAGCCTTTTTCTCTTTTTCTCTTTTTTTTCCATCCCTCTCTCTCTCTCTCTCTCTCTCTCTTTCTCTCCTCATTCCATCTGCGCTCGTCCTTTTCGCTCGTTCGCGGCGGAGGGCCAAATGACGCACCGACGACCAAGTCGTGGCGCGACTCGCGTGCATGCACGCGCGCAACCTTCTCGCGTTCGGGGAGTCACTGCACTGCCGACATCGTCGTCGGTCTAATTACGAATGATACGCGTAACACCGGATGCGAGCGGAAGGTTCATGTTCGCGTCGCGTCGCGCATTTCCAAGTAAAGACTAAGAGGAGCATGAGGCACAAAGTGAAGGCACAAGTTTTCACTCGGCCGGCCATAACCCTGGATGTCGGATCGTGACATCGTAGTGACATTGTTATCATTCGCGTCGTTATCGACATCATCGATTGATGAAATTTTTATCCGGTAGCGTAAAGAAAAGAGCGAATGATTATACATGCATTTGTAAATTTCGAGGCCTTCGGCCTCGTGACTTTCCGAGAACTTGGCCAATAACGCGGCTTGCATTGCCAAGTCTCGCAGCCAGGTATCGGCCCGAGTCTCGAGTGGCAAGACTTGGTCAGCGCGAGCTCTTATTGGCCAAGTTTGATCGAACTAAACTTGCCCGACCCGCATCGAAATGAAGCGCACTCGGCCAGCCGGGATTACCAATTTCCTGCCACGATGCAATCAGTGCCTCGCAAAGCGGACTCGTTATTTCCAAGACAGATTCCACGCAAATAACCGCCAAGTATCCGTTCTCGGACATTGAAAGAGGATCGTTTACGAATATGTTCGGAATGCCTTCGAACATCGGCGAGAGAGACAGAGAGAGAGAGAGAGAGAGAGAGAGAGATTTTCCGATATTTAAACCGATTGTCACATGACATTCAATTAACGTCGACCACTAAAATCGTATGATAAAAATCTAAAAATCTCCACTTTGCACTTTTCCACGTACAAGAGCATGCCGAGCGTTTCATAATCAGACGGCGGCCGCTCGCGCGGAAAGCGAATTTCCAATGCGCGAAGCGACACTCGGAACGACATTCGGGAGACCGACATATTCTCCCGCTAATATTTGCGATGCCGATAGCGGTGGATTTAACGCTGGTGCGGCGCGCGATATATCGAGAGAGAGAGAGAGAGAGAGAGAGAGAGAGAGAGAGAGAGAGAGAGAGCGCTCCGATGCGTAAATACCGGGAATTTTCAATCTCTGGTAAAACGCTACGTCGGACGGACGTGACGTATCGCGCTTCGAGGTTCCGCGAGTTTTGATTACTCGTCGACGAGTCGCTCGATCGTACGCGCGCGCGCGCGCGCCGTGTTCGACCTCGCCTCGAATTTTTCATCGGATATCGCGAGTCGCAAGTATCTCATCCAGAGAGAAGCACGACGATTACACGTGCGCGGTTAATTATACATGCACGACAAAGGCGGAGGTGTACTCACACTCACCGTCGCCGACTACTCGATTACTTCTTCAACGCTTTAATTAACGTCATCTCGGGCGCCTGCGCGCGGCTGCGTAAACATGCTTCGCATCGTCGCGGCATCGATGATAACGTAACACGCGTAACACTTGTTACAACAGCCGGTTGCCTGCATTCACGTGTTTGCAGCATCGCGGAACATTTCATTTCGATACGAGAGCGCGCGAAGCTCTCATTGGCGGACGTATCGGATCCACCGTCGAGATTTCTCGCGAGTTTGGCTCCTGGACAACGCGACACTCCGCCGCACTCGCGGAAGAAAACGTGGCAGGCCGAAACGGCGACGCGCGATGAGCCCGCGCGCATGTAGTACCGTTGCAGCGTTACGTAATACGGGGATTGTTTTCCACGGCTTTAAACGGCGAACTGTGCTTGCGCGCGCGCGCGCAATCGTAGACGCAGCGGCGGACGATTTAATCGCGAGGAGAGACGGGAAGAAACGTGGGAGTGACGGATGGCAGGATAATTGCGCGATTCAATCCGGACGGCGGTGAGGAAGGAGCGAGAAAAGGAGCGAGAAGCAGAGGGAGCGCGGAAATAAATGCTCTTCGGGGCTATAGGCTCGCGGAATCTGCTGATCGAGGACGTTCGCCGGACGCGAACGGTGGAATTTCGCAGATTTCGAGAGGAGAATCGGAATCGCGGACTTGCCGCGCTCGATTTCGGATCAAGGCGAGCTCCGCGCGCGCTTTCGTCCTGCGGCCAACACTATCCATCTCCGTCTATCAGGCTCTCCCTCCCCCGCGTAATCTGAGCGGACGCGAGATAATAATGCGCGGAGATCGCGCCGTCGCGTATCGTTTGTTTACCGTGCGATTGCGTATCGCGCGTGATAGTTTAATTTCGATATCGTACGCGCGCGAGCTATAAATAAAACGGCCGATGTCGCTTTTAATCGCACAGCACGCCGCTCGGTTGGGAAATAACGTCATAAAAATATATCACCAGCGGGCGCGCGAGCAGTCGAGCTGCATCGGTGCTGCTGGAGTACGTTGGATCTGCGCAGCGGAAGACGCGGATTATCCCCCGAGTCGAGGACGCTCGTACTTTTTGCTCACTTTGTGCCTCTCAATCGTCAATTGGACCGATTTGCGATTTTCAGCTCTCCTCGCGAGACGCCTCGAGATTCGTAACGCCGATCCGAGATCCGAGATCTGCCATCGATACGCGCAACCACGCGTCATCAGATCAAATCAGATCAGATCAGATCAGATCAGATCAGATGTGATGTGATGAGCCACAGGGGAATGTTTTCCACCTGCTCGCTCGTCCCACGTGCTCTCCGTCCAACGTGTGACTTGGCTCTAATCTCCCCGAGCAGCAGCAGTCCAAGTAGAATCGCCAAGCTTGGAGATAAGGCGCGCATATTTTCTTATCGGTTAGCGCGCAGTCATTTACAGTCCCGCATTAAACGGTACATATATCAGTGAGGCAACACGGATGGCATCCGGCTGTTATTGAAGGAAAAATATCATCGGGGGACTCTCGCGTTGCGTGCAACGAACCTGAATCTCCTTAACGAGAAGGAGAGTAATTAGCGCGGACTATGATCCTCCGCGTGCAATTAGACTTTCAGCGATCGGGAGATTAACATCGTGGAAGAGGAGCCACGTGAGCGAGCGAGAGAGAGAGAGAGAGAGAGAGAGAGAGAGAGAGAGAGAGAAGACAGTCGATAAATAAATCTCGAGAGATAACGAGTGTATAATAGAGGAGAATTCTTTCGTGATGATTTTTCCAAGCGGAATGAATAACGGAGCTCGTTATCGGCGAGCGATAAGTTTTGAAATACGAAAGTCAACAATCGTCGATCAGTCGTTGCATAATGCCGCCTGTTTGACAAATCGTACGCCGGAATACAATGGCCCGGGATACTCGATCGGTCGCGGTGCGTTCTCAGCGCACGCGCGCGAAATTCGTCGGCCGTTTCGGGCGTTTCGGCCTTCGCGACATTCGCGAATTGGACGAGCAAATGCGCGTCCAAGCTCGCCGATGGCTGTCGCACATCGGGGACCGTATCGCGCGAATATCTCGCGCGAGTTAACGAGCCGCCAGCCAGAAGACAGGCTCGTCGAATCGATGCACGGCCGCTCGTTATTACGGGGATGACTAATATCTCACGTCGATTAGTCACGCGGCTACCGTACGCACGCATGCCACGCATGCACGCGTTCGTGATTAGACAAAGACGGGACGAGACACGTATGCGCGTACGCGCGCCGAGCGCCGAGGCCGTAATTGCCTCGTTAACGGAATGAACATGAATTTCACGGCGCCGCGTGCGTTTCTTGCTTTTAACGCGCGCCATTTCGCCCGCGATTATGCCGTGACGTAACTGCATCACGTTGAAACGTGAAAACCTCGATAACGGCGGATGCCGGCCGCTTTCCTGCATCCCGCAACTCGGACAAACGGGTTGAGAGAGAGAGAGAGAGGGGGGGGAGAGGGGGAGGGAGAGAGAGAGAGAGAGAGAGAGACAGAGAGATAGGGAGGAAGACATGCCGCAAAGCCATGCGATAACTGTCCGACCTGCATGGGAGAGATCGGGGAGAGAAGTTGACGTAAGAAGCGCGAGTCCTGGCATTGTTGTATCATTCTTGAGCGAGAAGCCTTCATTGCGACACGTTATTTTGGATAATAACCGTTTTCACGATGAGGTTAAATCGAGGTTAAAGGGTACATCGGGAATTCGCGAGGAGGATTTTGATCGGCGAACAATGCGTGTACACGTGCTCGTGTCGATTCGCCGTACAGCGATGACAGAAAACTGTAATCCTCCCTCCCGTACACGTATACACCTCCTCCTCTTCAAGACGTACGTATGAATGAATGAATGCAATCGACGATTGCAGGGATGCTCGATAATCGTTTATTTCCAAGATTGGATTTCCAGATGCAATCTTTATCAAGAAGCGCGATCGGTTCTACATTACTGTCACATTTTCATTAATTAATTTATCTTAATTTTATAGGGAATCCTATAAAATTGTCGTACGTACGTTGGCGACGATGCTCGTAATTTTGTTTACTGCGAAACAAGCGGTATTATTTATTCGCTGCACAAAAATGCAGCTTCCTTGTCGGCATAAGACTGCAGAGAAAGACTCCCCTCTCTCTCTCTCTCTCTATCGTGATTAGTCCAATCCTAATGATCCAAGAGCAGAAATGCCGAAATTGCGGAAACTGTGTCAACGAGTCTGCCCAACGACGCATCGTCGAACGCGATCAGCATCGGTCTCATGTTTCTACCATGCGCACGTGTAGCACGCATGAATAAATGGATCTCGAAGATGAATTTCAAATGCAACGGACTTTCATGAGCGCGGACCTGTTCCTCCAGACTTTACGATAAGTGTCGCGAACGCGCGCGATCGCTTCATGATTCTGGGATCATCAAGCGTGGATGAGAGCGTCTACAGGCGGATTTGACTCCCTTTATCCCCGTTGCAAGTTTGGAAACGACGTTTCGCAGTCGGGAGGACAATGAAGGATAATCGGGCGATAATTCCACGACGACGATGACCTCCGCCTTCGCCTTGGGCGCATTTTAATTCCAGACTCTCGTGCACCGACGTATTCCACGCATCGATTCATTTCCCTCTCTCGTGTTATTCCGCGGACTCTTTCCCTCGAACGACCTTTCAAGATCGATGTCTCTTAACAAGAGATTAAAACTTGCTCTCGTAATATCGTTACATGAAAAAAAAGAACTCGCACTCGGTGCAAGCGTAGCTTCAAGTTTACGTTGAACGCATTTCGTCGCTGATCGTCGGCGAGTTTCGCAGAATATCAAGACTCAAAAGTTTGTTATCTCGCGAAATCCAAAGCAGACGCTTATCGGAAACATTGTCCCGTGAATATATATATATATATATATAAATACATTTCTTAATTTGCAGTGAATCGCGATCGAGGACAGCGAATCCGATAGCGTATCCAGCGGCCAGCGGTGACCTCGTTCGCGGCTGATAAGCGGCCGATATGCATCGGGGATATGGTTTGCGATCGATGACGTCTCGGTGTAATTTCGGCAGACGCAAGGGCGCGCCATATGGAAATGTAGGTCGCCGCCGATGACAGGTCGATCGAAAACGTGCTACCACGAGCGATCGCCGATCGTGTCCTACACCTCGAGCGTTCTACACGCGTGCGCGCGCGCGTTTCTAGAAAGTGAACGTCACCGTGCCTTTACGTGCACCATGCACTTACGACATAACGAAGATTCTCCGTGAAATGCGAGACATTCCGGAACCGGCGGAGTGACGGCTTTCAGTCCGCTTGAGAGATCGTGATCGTCGGCGGATCGTTATTACGTAATGATAGATCCGTAATGACCGCGCCAACGGTTATTCCGATTCTGCAATTTCTTCATCATCGTTTACGATCCATGTGACGATAATTCCCGGACGATAGATGATGTCGAGATACCGTTGCGAGTAGCGGAAGGCAGAAATAAACTGCCAAGAAGTCGGCGAGCCGAGTCGATCGTCCCCAAGCCAAGTTTAGCGGCGAGTTTGAATAATAGCGATTATTATCCCGCGACTCTGCTCTCTGCTCTTAACGTTCCGATATCGAGATTTGAAAATCTGATCGCTCGCTGTCAGGGGGATCGGACGAGGGGGACCGAACAGCCGAACAGGGGAAACGCTTCACCGGGCGTGAATCAGGCCCCTTTGAAACCCGAGCGTCCGAGTTTGGATCTTTAATGGATCGCGTATCCTCGTTTAAATTAAAGTCACGGCGCGACAGGTGCGCGCTTTTGCGGTGCGGCCGAAAAGCCGAAAATTTATCGAGGAATTTATCGCGGACCAATGCGGAGCAACGCGAGCGACAGCTTCCGAGTGTTACACTCCGCACGTGTTCGGCTCGGCTGTTTTGTAATAAGCGAGCCGGAGAGCCCGGAGAGCCTGCTGCTTTATGTAACGCGGTCGCGGAGGGACATTAATGCCGGTTTCGAGTATCCGCTGCTGCTGTCTCCCGCATTCTCGGCATCTGCTGGCTGCTGCATGCGTTCTGCGCGCGCGTGTTGCGCGCGCGGCACACACGCTCGCGGACGTCACGTAGATACGCGATGCGGATAACGCGGCTGCGCGATTGCGTCGCGTCGATATTCAAGGACAGGAGATCCGCATCGAGCGGATCTCGCGAGCGAGTCGTTCGTTGCCCCGATAATTTTCCCGAAGCGCGGCGCGAGCTGCTCGAAACTCGATCCGCATGGAGAGAAACGCGAGATCCGTTTCCGAGAAAACAATTTTCGCGATAGCCGCTACGCGAGCGGATCGACAAAAATGCCGATGGTGCAACACGCCGGCGTATAAGGCAGCGAACAAAGTACAGCGTGCGCACGCGAAATATTCCGCTTGAAGGCTCCCGATGCCTGATATTCTCGATATCCTTGAGAGAACAGAGAAAGAATATCACGCGGAGGAATGTCTTTATTTACCGCGGGGAAAATGCGTGTTCAATTAGCATAAAACATACAGCCCGGAACGGCCCGTACCTTCCCCCTAACCTCTCTCTCCCTCTCTCTTATCTTCCGCTGAAGAATTTAGGAATCGTGCCGCCGCGACGGAATAAACGCTCTCAGCGGCGCCTGATCTCGCGCGTAAACTTTAACGTAAAAGTAGCCGCGCGAGAGATCGCGATCCCGGACAGAGATCCCTATAATTCCCGCCACGAGCGGCACGATCGCTCGCGCGATTACCCGGCAGATCGGGTAAGATCATTCGCGGAGCGTTACGCGCATGCTCCGATCGTCCGCGCGGAAATCGGCCGGTAAATCCGCTCAATCGCGCATCAAAAATTGATGCCGCGTTAATGTATCGGCGGCGCGTGAGCTTCCGGGAGAGCAGATTGCCAAGCGCGTCCGCGCGTAAAAGTGCGAAACACGAGTGCGCGCGATCCGCTTATCGACCAGCCGATGCAATAACCGTCGAGTCGCGGCGGGGCGGGGGGGGGGGGGGGGGGGGGGGGGGGGGGGGGGGGGGGGGGGGGGGGGGGGGGGGAGGCTGCATGACGGCACGGCGACCTTGTCGCCCTCCGTCGCTCACAACGTCACACGCAGCAGCCGAGGCGCGATAACTCTTTCTCTCTCTCTTTCTCTCTCTCTCTCTCGCTCTCTCTCCCTTTCGCGAGGATCGATAAAACTGTCCGCGCGTCCGCCCTTTCTTCGCGCGCCTCCGCTGGCGGCTTCCTTTCAAGCGGGAAAACGCCGCCGGTTGTCCGCAATCGTGACGCAATCGTCGAGCCGCACGCGATCGCACGTCGATGCGGCGTACGTTTATCGAGGGTGAAAAAAATGCGGACGATGAAACGCGACCAGCCCCCGTGCCCGCCCTTATCCTCCTCCAGACCCCCTCCCCCTCCCCCACCCCCGTCCTCCCCGCGTGTCCATCGCGTGGAAATTTACATAGGAACGCAGGGGGCGTGTCGCGTAAACGGCATGGCGGAGCGTCGATAAAATTCAATCAAAGAGCGAGGGAAAATTACGTCGCACGAGTTTGTCGTGCACTTATCGCGCTCATTTCCCGCTTGCTCCCTCTCGATGGAGCTTATCTCTTCTATCGGTGGAGTCGGCCGACTTACGGCGAAAGTGTCTTTATGCTTCGATGATCGCGCGATAAATACACCCGCTTATCACGAAAAATGCAAGGGCAGCGACTGCATTTCCCTCGAAGAAGGGACTAATCGCTCGCTCCGTGATATTTGCACTTTTAACACGCCGGGCGTGTCGCATCGTCGGCTTTTATTGTTCTCGATAGAACAGATAGCTTCCTTCCGCAAAGGCAGGCGATAGGGCTTTGAAGACGCGCCCCTCTCGATTTCATCTCGAACTTGACGAACAACAGACGGCGTTCAGCTGATGCTACACTCGGTCGATTCCGAACACGGTGCGAACGCTTCGTCAGCGAGCCTGACGAGAAAATCGGCGCGGAAGAGTTGACGACCTCGCACACGAGCGCATACAGCGACGCTCGCTACGGGGGGTTGAAGATGGGGGAGACCGCGCGTGGCAAGAAGGGTGAGCGGAGACAGAAAACCGAGGGACAAGCGAGAGAGGCAGGAGGCGGAGATCACCGGGGGACGCCAGCGGTAGCAGCCAGCGGGGGAGGGGGAGGGAGCGGCGGCCCGAGTAAATTGGAATCACGTCGACCCCGTCGGGGTAAACAACGAACGGCCTTGATCGAGGCTAACGCGGCGGCGCGCACACGACGAAGCGCGCGCGGCTCGCGTGTACACACACGTGTCAGCGAGGTGCCCCCGCCCGCCGCCCGCGCGCGCGCGCGCGCGCGCACACGTGCGAGTGGCGTTATCGATCCCATTCCCGGTGTCGACCCTTCTGAGAGCCGAGCTGTTCTCCCTCCACCTTCTCCCCCTCTTCCTTCTCCCCCCCCCCTCTCTCTCTCTCYCYCYCTCTCTCTCTCTCTCTCTCTGGAGGGAGAGATACGCGCATTCCTGTCCCTACAACGAAAGCGGAAACGAGAGAGGATGGCCGCATACCGGCGCGTACGCGGACGCGCGCGCGCGCGTGTCACCCGAACCGGGCGGCGCACACTACTACCCCGCGCGGCTGCGACGATGGTCGTGATTACGTAAGCCCGGGTAATTGCGTAAGCCCTCTAATGATCTTACGCAGCGTCGCTGATACTCGCGGATGATGATCGCAGCGGGCGATCGCGCGCGCGCAGGCGAGATAGAGAGAGAGAAAGAGAGAGAGAGAGAGACCGCTGCACGACGGTCGCACGTTGGATCGCAGCGGCGAGGAGGGGAGAGGGGGAGGTGGGACCGTAATTTCGGGCTGCTTCGATTTTCGCGGCTTGCGGATAACCTGGAAACGTCGCCGATGGTCGCGCGCACGATTATGTATGAATATAAATACGGGCATCATTTGCGCGTGTTTATAGCGCGAAAATCCGACGAGTAAATAAAGCGGGGGAGGGTGATCCGCGCGTGTACCTAGACTCCAGATCCGTCGACAAATTACATGACACGTCAGCGTCAGTCTGCAGTTTTCGTGATAAGCGCGCGTGCTCGCGATTAGAAATGATCTCCGCTGGAGAATCTCCAACGGAGATGGAAATGACTTTCGCACGCACGCTTTCGCGAGTTTGCGCGATTCCTGTCTGCTTCGGGAGATCAATCTCGATTTCGTAACTGGCGAGTCTCCACGGCAGTGGAGTTACGTCATCCGTGCGTTCATCGTGCGTGTGTGGGATCGCTCGCAGCGCTCGCGCGCGAGCATTGCGAAACGCGTTCTTGATAACATTGATTCGTGGAACAATGAGTGGCCGAGTATCTCCCGCTTGGAAAGTTCACAGAGGAAGGCATCAGGCTCCTCGGAAAGGTTAAACGGCGAATTAACGGACGAATGACGCGGAGAATAAAGCAAAGTAACCGCGATAAATTTATAGGAGATGCAAACAAGGGAATTGGATAGTCGATGTCGATCCTTCTCGCAGCTCGCGCTTTCGCAATCGACCTGCGATCATTCCACAGAAATTCAACGATTCTCTCTCTCTCTCTCTCTCTCTCTCTCTCTCTCTCTCTCTATACAGCTAAATAGACTCGCGCCCAGACACGTTCGAGGCCCGCGAGGCTAGCTTCGAGAGTTCAATTAACGTCCGCCCTCGACCGATCGAAGATGAACGACTTCTTTCATCCATCCGAAGGAAGCCGCACAGCTAAACAGCCATGGACGAAAAGAGGGGAGGAGAGGGGCACGAGCTCCTCCGAAGTTGGTCCGACACGAAAACGTCGCCTTGTGTTGGTGAGGTCATGGCACCGACGAACCCGGGCAACAATATACACCCGTCGCCGCCGGCTGCAGTTGTCCCGCAACTTTCGCGGAACTTCCACCCCGTCGTGGATCGACCTTCAAGGTCGCGCGCTCGGAAGCGATTCCCGCGATTTCGCGAATTTCCGCGAAGCCCCCGTCCATCCGTCCGAGAGCCGGACGAGAGTCTCGCGGGGAAATTACGCGGAACGATTACGAAATGAGTTAATACGAGCCCGTAATTGGATCCCGGCGCTCGACGAGCGAGAAACACATTTCGCGGCATCCCCCTTCCCCCTCCTCCCCCTCCTCCTCCACCGCGCGTTTCGGATTCCGGGCTACGTCGCGCGATAATGAATTATATCAAGACAGGAGAGCGTCTCTCGTTTCATTCGCCTCTGCGCTCGGCGAAAAGCCGCGAGAAAAATTTCATGCGAATTCCCTCTGCGAGATCTTCAGCTCGCCCGACCATGAATTTCGAATCGCCGATGAACGATTCGATCCCTTTCACCGAGAGAGATCACGCGGGAGCATGATCGTGCCTCGTGCTAATTTTTAATGCACATCTCGTTTACCCGCGCACTTGCCGCAAAATGGCACTAACATTTCCGAGAGAATAACGTCATTCGGAGGAAAGTCGTGCGAAATAAAGGACAGAACGATCACCATCCCGATCTTGGTCGGTTCAAGGCCGCCATTCGCGTCTGAGTCGAATTCGACCGGAACTCGATGGAGACTTAGCTTGCCGAGGAGGAACGCTCGTCGGCGCGTGTACCTGCCGTTTCTACGAATTTCGATATTCACGAGGGGACCGGAACTCGGGCGGGGAGGAAGGGACTCACACGCGCTCGCGTAAGTAATTGCGCGCCGAAACGCGAGGCGGTAGCGCGCGTATCGCGCGAGCGTACGAAGTGGCGCCGGAAGGTTCGCGTGTATCGATCCGCCTGTATGCTATTGTGTGCCCTCTCTGTCTCTCCCCTTGCCCCCTATACCTCGCGAGCTATACATTACGGGCTATACGTGTAATGACTGCGCGCATTATCGTCTATTAAAAAGAGCCGCTCGCGCGAGCGGACGCAAGCGCCGTGAACGCGTTTAATTCTGTTTGCATAGCTGCTCTCGGCGAAGTCGCAGAGCGGCTACGCGGGAGAGAAAGGCTGCTGCTCGCCGGCTCTGTCGGACCCGTGATCTTTTGACACGCGGCCGCGGGTTAAGAGCTTATCATCTGGAAGCCATTCCGAATGTAAACCGAAGATAACGCTCTGCTTCTCCGAGTAGCGATAAATTCCACATCTCTCGCGATACCGATTCACGCTCTTTATTCCTCTCCACTCGCGTTGCTACGAAGCGTACGAAGCTTGCGTATGCTTATACACGTAAAAGCGTGCTTATTCTGCAATGATGCTCGGCAATGATGATCGTGGAAACGCGTGGCCGGCAGAGTAACGCGACAGACTCGCGAGCTTGATTCGCAACGCCCAACTCCGCGAGAAGTAGCTTACCCTCGCTTCCCYCCCMCCCCCCCCCCCGTCTCCACCAACATCCTCGTTTCCTCGTGCGAGCGTTATTATGCGTATCGAGCAATCTTTAATGCAACTAAACCCTAACCTTCCCCTGCCTCCATTTCCCTCCATTTCCCGCTGGCGACTGTGTCCTCGCCGGGAGATTCGTATCAGCCAGGCGCGCGCCCGGAGAAAAGTCTCGCCTTTGGTGAGGAAGGGGGGGGGGGCGAAGGGAGGGGACGGAGAGATACGAGGCTGGCAGCTGCCGAGTCTGCGAAAGTATCTTCGGGACGCAATTATCGAGTCTTCCCCGGCGACACAGCGAGAGAGGCAGATGCGCGCCTCTTGGATCGTTATTTCCAGCATGGCCGCCGGCGACGTGACCTCGAACGCGAGAGTGCGTGCACCGCGTGAAATACGGCGAGCGGGCACGTCAGGAATCGCCTCCTGCCTGTTCACGCGCTGCTCGTCGTGGCTCGTGGTCGGCTTTTTCTGCTCTTTATCGCGCCGGCGATATGGCATCCCGCGGAAAGCCGCGCGCGCCTAACATCCCCCGCCCGCGCGGCGGCTAAGAATACACGATATTCCCGAAGGGGGGAAAGAGAGAGAGAGAGAGAGGAGGAGCTCGCTCGGGAAAAGAAGACGAGTAACGTTACTGACCGCCTCCTCCGAGCTAAAGGTCGTTCCGCTCGAACACGCCGCTAGCCTCTCGACGGCGCGTTTGAGTTCCGTTCGGCGCAAAGTGCGAACCCAGGAGGATCCTGAGGATGTCCCACGGTATTCCAATCTCCGCGGGGCTCCACAGATGAGCCTCGCGGAGTGACGTTACTCAACGAGCGCCGTTGTTGTCGGGTTAACCGTTACTCGAACCAGGGAACCACTCCGGATGTGGTAAGATTCCGTAATGGACGTACAAGTGAAAGTTGTTGCTCGCGATGAGCGATCGCCGCTCGGCAGTCGCCGACTCCTCGGAGAGACGTTCGATCGCCGGGCGCGAGCGCGGAACTCGAGACTCCCCCGACACTCGCTCGGCGTTCGGAAATTCCTCGAAACGGGAGAAATTCTCGTTGAAACGGTCGTTCAAGTGAAACGCCCGCGGACAGATATCGACAAGCGCCCGTTCGGAAAAACTTTGCGCCGGAAACGAGACGCGCGCGCGCTCTGGAATTTGACGGTCGTTGCACTGGTCGAATCGGCCAGAGGGACGAATCGAAAGCGCGAGCTCGCATTTCGCGCGCTTACGTCACGCTCAAATATTACGTAAATTACAACGTGTCGAGGGGAAGGGGACTTGTCCGGTGAGCGCGATCCGAGAGCAGGCTTCTCCTCAGAAGGGAGAACGCGCGGCGCGCGTCGACTTTCCCCGCCCCGGCGGCGGTACGACGGAGGAGACAGACAAAGGGGAGAAAAAGAAACCTCCGCCGCGCGCCGCCGCCCTGCGCGAATTCTCAGACGCGTTGAATACACGCGCACACGCACGCACGCGCGCGCGCGCGCGCGCGCTTCCTGCATTGTTGCTTGGTATGGATCGCCGGCGTGCGAGCCCCCTCTTATTATTACCATTTGTTGCCGCGTACGTGTTTCCTGCCATGCACAGCTCTCTAACGCGGATCCGTCCCGTCCCGTCCCGTCCCCTCCCCTCCCCTCCCCGCCTCGCCCGCCCCATGCCTTCGTACCAGCATTCGTACGCTTATCGCACAACTGTCCTTTATGTGCAACCTCCTCTCTACGCGCCCCTTTTCCTCCCCTCGGTCGACGCGCACGCCGAGTCTTATAATGTCCCCCCCCAACGCGTCGCTCGCCATTCCGCCAGGATGCCCCGCCGGTAGGAGACGCGCACGACGCGGTATATCCGTCCGCCGTTGATGCGGAATGACCTATATACGATGCATAGACGACGCATGCCGCTTTCGTCTTCGTTGAACGCGCATTCCGAGCTATCGCCTGTTGATCTCGGAGTAAGCCGTGCGTAAATCCGCGACGCGGTGTCTTCCGCGGAAAGACTCCGCTTCCGGGAGGTCTGCCCGCATCCCGCGCGCACGCACGCACGCACGCATGATGGATCGACGTGAGCGACTTGTGCCGGCGTAACGAATTATCCCAAGTCCTCCCCTGTTCCTGCTCTCCTGTTCCCGTCACTCTTCTTACACCGACTCGCGCGCGGTTCCGATCGGCGAGCAGCGTCAACCGCATGCTCGTTAGCCGTTCCCTGATTACATAACGGCCGGGCAGACAATGAGCGACGGAACAAAGGAATTCCTTGGCGCGGATTCGACATTGAACGCGGGGTCCGCGACGGGTCGCGGGCAGGCGGGAGCGCCGACATTAGCACATCGCGCAGACGTGTCAACCGGCTCAGACAACTCTCAGGCAGGGTGCGACATTTAGCTGGGCATCCGAAAGCGGAACCGACGCGCGCGCCATTAAATCCCAATGAGAGGAGCTTCGTTTCTTTCGCCAAACACGCTCGGGAGATGTGAACGTTACTCCTTCCTCTTAATCCGCTCCGGGGAATATCCGGAGAATATCCGGAGCGGGATATTTTGCTCATCCGGCGAGAGGTCACGAGGGAATGACCCGAAGGTTGAAAACTTTGCAACCTTGGAATTCCCTCGTCGGGAATGCCGTAACTGACGCTACGGTTCGACGCGAATGACAATGTGACGTTTTTCAGGTCTCTTTCCTCCAGCTGGAAGATAGATAGAGTTGCGGTTGAGCGCGCGATGCGGATTACCGTTCCGCCGACGAAACGTCTTCATGCCAGTACGCGCGCGCGCGCGCGCGTTCACTGGAAGAGCGATGGCAAGAAACGTAGGAGGATCCGTGCGCGATCTAACCGCGGAACGATTCTAATGCAATTCCTCGAATTACGAGGCTCTCGGGCGCACCATGCGAATAATTAGCGGTGAGTAATGGCGAGTGCTACAATTACACGACGACTGCCTGCCCGCGAGACCGTTCGTTCCACCCACTCACACACGCGCGCGCACAGACGCCGCTTCGCCGCGGCGAAGCTAACATTCGACACATTCGCGGGAGAGGGGAGGCATGCCCTGCCGGCAATGGCGCCACGTCGGCACAATTATGCCGCGCTTCTTCCGCGGCCGCCAAGGCGGGAAAGTAGCCTGCAATTATCGGCGCGCTCTCGCTACCGCTATGAACGCGCGCGGTAAACGCGCTAAACTTTCCCACGATAGTCCCTCGGAGAGTCCATGAAATCGAAACGCCGCCGGGAGAAGGTCCCCCTCGCTCCCTCCTCCTCCTGCTCCTCAGGCAGATATAAAACGCGCCGCGCGATTTAGGTCAGAGCGGAGTGAACCCGCTCGCTCGATTCGCCGATCGAACGTGCCGCGCCAGCGTCATCGTGTGCATCGGCAAGTGCACCGGGACGCCGGATAGCTCGTCGCTCGGAAAAGTTCCATCGGATGCTGCCGGTGTATGTGTACGTGTACGAAGCGGGGCGATAGCCACCAGCTCCACTACCACCGTCACGTGGACGGCGCGCTCTATTCTTCGCTGTAAGGTCATTGAAACCCCCGACAGCCGGCGTCGGCGGCAGTAATGAAGTGGCGACGAGGGCGCAGGGGAACGACGAAAGGGTGAAGGGAAGCTGCTGTCGCTTGGGCGTGCGAGAGGAGGAGCGGGACGAGGAACGGGTGTCCGCTCGTGTCCCTCGTGTGAATTTGAAGAAGCCACGCATGCGAGCCTGTTAGACGATTCGATAATTAGCGCCAAGTAGCATGCCGGAAATGTCTTTGTCGGTCGTATGTCACTCGGGAACAAGAGAGATGACACTGCGTCGTCAGTGTCCGTCTAATATCCGAGTTTATCTCGCATGCGTTCGATACGCCAGTCCAGTCGTTGCGTGTAATCGCGTCCGTTGAAAACTTTACTTTCCCGGGCTAATGCGCTATACGGATCACGGATCCACGTTTGCAAGTGCAACTGGCGGACGGCAAGTGTCCACCGACGTGGACAGGATAATCGCGCGAAACAGGAAGAACGATGGACGAGGAGATACGCGTGCACGTGAAACGGCCGGAAAGGAAGACGCGCGGCGAACGCGCGGCGAACGCGCGATAAAGAGGAGACGGGCCCGGGGATCGGCGGGCGGGGGAAGCGAGCAAAAAGGAGGTAAGGAAAAAGCGGCTCGTTAAGGCATGACCTTTAGCGGCGGGAACGTGGGAGGTTATGATGCACTTAGCGCACGGTTTCGTTTATCGTCGACCGGAGCGGAGTCGTGGAGGTTTTGTTGCAGGATGAATGCAGGTCGTGCAACGTCGCCGGGGAGGACCGGGGGGGAACGGGACGGGTGAGGGCGATGCTAAGGGGGGAGGGGAAGGAAGCACCGACCGCGGGACGACCGAGGGGTGCCGCGGCAGCGGCGGCCGCCGGGGGACGAACGGAGGGGACGCGGCGGCGGGCGGGGTCGGAACCAGACGAGCAGACACAGAGCCGCTGGAGGGAGCCGATAGTGGGGTCGGACTTCTGTGCGCGGATTGTGTGTGTGTGTGTGTGTGTGTGTGTGTGTGTGTGTGCGCGCGCGCGCGCGCGCGCGCGCGCGCGGGGGAGGGGGGAGGTTCGCACGGGTAGTGACGCCGGCAACGAGCCGCGCGAAGATACCGACGCGCGCGCAAAAGGGGACAGAGGGACAGACTGAGGGGGATCGCGACGCGGGGAGAGGCGCGGGTGGGTCGGGGAGAAAAGAGCGATTGAAAGACGAGACGGAGAAAGATGGCACAAGGCGGAGAGAACTAGAGGGAAAGAGAGAGGGAGAGAGAGAGAGAGAGAGGAGAAGGGAGAAAGAGAGAGACGAGGAGAGGTCAAAGGCCTCCGTGCAGCGCCAATGTGCCACGAGTAACCACCGACTGAGCTTTCCTCTCCACCATACCAGCACCAGACCTACTACCACTGTTACCCGGCGCTCTTCTATCACCGACTTCTCTTTCTCTCTCGCTTGTCCCTCCCACTCCCCTGTCCCACCGTCTGCCCCCTGCTCAATGATAATGTATTCCACTGACACACACGAACGTCACGCAACGTGCACACCCGAGCAGAGCGAGCAGGGTGAACGACGCGAGCGGGAGGAAGACGGGAAGGCAACGATGAGGAAAGAGGAGTGAGGGAGGATGGTTTGGGGGGAGGGGGGGAAGGGGACCGGGTGTCCACCTCTTCGGCACTCTGAACGGACACGCATGCGTGTTTGCACGCTCAGCGGCGCATTTAAGCGTCTCCCCCGGGATATGCACGCACGCCGAGGGATGCGTGTGAACGTGCACGCGTGTGTGCGCGCGCGCGCATTCAGGAGAGCTCGTATGGCATCCAGCAACGGAAAGATGGGTGACAAAGTGCGAGAAGGAGAGACATAGGCAGGCAGGCAGGCAGGAGGAGGAGGAGGAGGAGGAGGAGGAGGAGGAGGA